>JAMKCH010048806.1:0-153507 GCA_023653785.1 Ophioderma brevispina
TAACCATGAAAAAAACACGTAAGATGAGATTGATAGGAGTGAAACTCACAGACTGTTTCAGAGCAAAACATTGGGTATTTGTTTTTAACCACTCTAAAACACCGTACCCTTAAAGTGAGGACTAGTCCTGCAAGTGAACTCATTCTAAACATTTGCTTTAAATTGTAAATAACTCATATAACCGCTTTCTCATCATTTTGGCTTATTCTGTCAAGCTGTAGACTAACTCGCAATGGGCCAATTTTCCTGATTTCGAGGCTTGAAACTCGAAAATGGGAAAAATAAAAAAGTAAAAAACACCTTTTTTAATATTAATTAAATAAAGAAAGTGTTTGGAATTGGTTTTTAGCATGTAATCCTTCTCTTTAAAACACATAAGATCAGATGATATAAAAAACACACATCATGGTTTTTTCTGAGCAAACATATGATATTTGTTTTAACACACTCTGAAGCATTCAACCCTTAAGTTAGGGCAACTCTGCAAGTGAAAATCATTCCAACATTTGTTTTATATAAATACTCATAAAAAGCATTTTCTCAACATTGGTCTTATCTGTTGAGTCTAAAAGACGTAATTCGAAATGTGTCATTATCCTCGATTTCGATTCTTGAAACTCGAAAATGGCGAAATTGCCCAATTTTCGAGTCTTTTTAATATGATTAAATTTGAAAAGATTTTTGGAATTTTGTTTTTTAGTTATGTATTCCTTCTCTTAAAACACATAAGATGAGATTATTAGAAGGACACACACATACTGTCTCATCAATAGGGACACTTGGTATTTGTTTTACACTCTAGAAAAACCGTACCCTTAAAGTGAGGACTGTCCTTGCAAGTGAATCATTCTAAACATTTGTTTTAATGTAAATATCTCATAGAAACCAAGCTTCTCATCATTTTGCTTATTCTGTCAAAGCTGTAGACGTAACGCGAAAATGGGCCAATTTTCCTGATTTCGAGTCTTGACACTCGAAAATTGGGAAAATTGTTCAAATTTCGAGTCTTGAAATATTAAAGTAAATAAAGAAATTTTTGGAATTTTGTTTTTAGCGTAATCCTTCCTTTAAAACACATCAGATCCTATGATAGGAAGAAACCAACATCAGGTTGTTTCTTAGTCACAACAGTCTATAATTTGTTTTAACACTCTGAAGCACTTTCATACCTTAAAGTTAGGGCAACTCTTGCAGTGAAATCATCCCAACATTTGTTTTAATGTAAATAATCATACAAAAAAAGCAATTTTCTCAACATTTGGACTTAATTGGTTGAAGCTAAAGACGTAACTCGAAAATGGGTCCAGTATCCCGAGTTCGAGCTGAACTCGAAAATGGCGAAATTGCCCAATTTTCGAGTCTTGTGAATATTTGGAGTAATTTGAAAAGATTTTGGAATTTTGTTTTTAGTATGTCATGTATCTCCTTTAAAAAACACCTAAGATTTAGATGTTTAGAAGGACACACACAGACTGTTTTCAGAGAGGAACAGTTGGGTATTTGTTTTAACACTCTAAAACACCGTACCCTTAAAATGAGGACTGTCTTTCAAGTGAAATCATTCTAAAACATTGCTTGTAATGTAAATTATCTCATAGAAACCGCTTTCTCATCATTTTGGCTTATTCTGTTAAAGCTGTATACGTAACTCGAAAATGGGGCCATTGTTCCTGATTTGAGTCTTGAAACTCGAAAAAGGAACATTGTTTCAAATTCGAGTCCTTGTACTTTATTAAAATAAGAAAGTTTTTGGAATTTTGTTTTTAGCATGTAATCTTCTCTTTAAAACACATCAGATCAGATGATAGAAGACACCATCGGGTTGTTTCGTGAGCAAAACAAGATATTTGTTTTAACACTCTGAAGCACTGTACCCTTAAAGTTAGGGCAACTCTTTGCAAGTTAATCATCCAAACATTTGTTTGAATGGAAATACTCATAAAAGCATTTTCTCACATTTGGACTTAATCTGTTGAAGCTCAAGACTAACTCCAAATGGGTCCATTATCCCGATTTGAGTCTTGAAACTCGAAAATGGCGAATTGCCCAATTTCGAGTCTTGTGAAAATTGATTAAATTTGAAAAGTTTTGAATTTTGTTTTTAGTATGTCATTCTTCTCTTTAAAACACATAAGGATGAGATTTTAGGAAGGACACCACGACTGTTTCAGAGGAACATTGGGTTATTTGTTTTTACATACAAACCTACACACCCGTCCTTTAAAGTGAGCTCCTTGCAAGTGAAATCATTTCTAACATTTGGCTTTTAATTAAAATCTCATATAAGCCGCTTTCTCACATCATTTGGCTTATTCTGTTCAAGCTGTAGACGTAACTCGAAAATGGGCCGATTTTTTTTTTTTTTTTTTTTTTTTTTTTACTTTTTGGAAATTTTTCAAATTTCGAGTCTTGTAAATATTGAATTAATAAAGAAGTTTTTGGAATTTTGTTTTTTTACATGTAATCCTTCTCTTTCAACACTAGGACAGATGATAGGATGAAACAACTCAGGTTTTTCGAGCAAAAACAGTAGATATTTGTTTAACACTGCCTGGACTTCATACCCTTGAAGTTAGGCAACTCTTCCAATGAAATCATTCCAAACATTGTTTTAATTGTAATAACTCATAAAAAGACGCATTTTCTCAACATGTGGACTTAATCTGTTGAGCTAAGACGTCACTCGAAAATGGGGGTCCATTATCCGATGTCGATCTTGAAACTCGAAAATGGGGAAATTGCCCAATTTTCGAGTCTGTGATATTGATTAAATTTGAAAGATTTTGGAATTTTGTTTTTAGTAAGTCATGGTCTTCTCTCTGTAAACACATAATGGATGTTAGAAGGACACACACGACTGGTTCCGAGCTAAACATTGGGTATTTGTTTTACACTCTAAAACCCGTACCCTTAAAGTGAGGACTAGACTTGCAAGTGAAATCTTTCTAAACTTTTCTTTAATGTAAATATCTCATAGCAACCCCGCTTTCTCATCATTTTGGCTTATTTCTGTCAAGCTGTAACTTCTCGAAAATGGCCAATTTTCCGGATTTCGAGTCTGAACCGCAAAATGGGAAAATTGTTCCACTTTTCGAGTCCTTCGTAAATATTAATTAAATACGAACGTTTTTTGGAATTTTGTGTTAGCATGTAATCCTTCTCTTTAAAAACACATAAGAATCGATGATCGGAAAAACCCACAGCAGGTGTTTCTGAGCAAAACAGTAGATATTTGTTTTAACACTCTGAGCACTTTCATACCACTTAAATTTAGGAGCACTCTTGCAAGTGAGCTCTCAGACATTTGTTTTTAATGGTATACCTCTAAAACATTTCTCAACTTTGGCTTAATTTTGACGCTAACGACGTAACTCGAAAATGGTTCATTATCCGAATTCGAGTCTTGGAACTCGAAAATGGCGAATTGCCCCATTTTCGAGTGCTTGTTGAATATTTGGATTAATTTTTGAAAAGATTTTGGAATTTTGTTTTTAGTATGTCATTCTCATTCTCATCTTTAAAACCTAGATGAGATTTTAGAAGGCACACACAGACTGTTTCAGGGAAAATGGGTAATTGTTTTTTTACATACACTCTAAACCCTGTACCCTTAAGTGAGGGACTAGTCGTGCAAGTGAATCATTCTAACATTTGCTTATGTAAATAACTCATAGAAACCGCTTTCTCATCATGTTGGCCATCTTTCTTTCAAAGCTGAGACTTACTCGAAAATGGTCCCAATTTGCCTGATCGAGTTCTTGAAACTCGGAAATGTGAAATTGTTCAAAATTTCCGAGGCTTGTACGATTAATTAAATAAGAAAGTTTTTGGAACTTTTTGTTTTGTCATGTAATCCTTCTCTTTAAAAACACATAAGATCAGATTTATAAGGAAGGAACACACATCAGGTTGTTTCTGCCAAAACGTAGATTTTTGTTTTAAACACTCGGGAAGCACTTTCAATACCCTTGAAGTTGGCACTCTTGATGAAATCATTCCAAAACTTTGTTTTACTGTAATAAACGCATAAAAAGGCATTTTCTCAACCTTTGGACTTAATCTTTGAAGCTAAAGACCGTAATCAAATGGGTCCATTAATCCCTCCCCGATTTCTAGTACTTGAACATCTAAAATGGCGAAATTGCACCCAATTTTTCGTCTTTGCTTAATATTGATTAAATTTGGAAAGATTTTGGAATTTTGTTTTTTCAGTATGTCATCTCTTCTCTTAAACACATACGATAGATTTAGAGACACCCACAGACTGTTTCCAGAGGAACATTGTGTATTTGTTTTTACACTCTAAACAACACCAGTCCCCTTAAAGGTAGGACTATCCTTCAAGTGAAATCATACTAAACATATTTGTTTGATGACATGTCTCATTCGAAACCACCGCTTCTCATCTTTTTTTCATTTTGGCTTATTCTGTCAAAGCTGTGACTTACTCGAAGATGGGCCATTTTCCTGAATTCGAGTCTTGAAACTCGAAAAGGGGAAAATATGTTTCAAATTTCGCGTCTTGTAAATATTAATTAAATAAGAAAGTTTTTGGAATTTTGTTTTTTAGCATGTAATCCTTCTCTTTAAAACACATAACTCAGATGATAGAAGAAACACAAATCAGCAGGTCGGTTTTTCTGAAACATGCATAGAGTTTATGCAAGAAACGTGTATTTGTTTAACATCCTGAAGCACTTTCATACACTTATTTAGGGCAACTCTTGCAAGTGAAATCATTCCAACATTTGTTTTTAAGTAAATAATTAACTCATAACAATCTTTTCTCAACTTTGGCCTTATCTGTTAAGCTAAAGACGTAACTCGAATGGGGTCCCATTAGCCCATTTCGAGCTTGAACTCGAAAATGGCCAAATTGCCCCCCCCCAATTTTTGCTTTTTTTAAGTTTTTTATTTTTTTCTTTTTTTTTAATGGAATTTTTGTTTTTATTATGTCATCTTCTCTTTAAAAACACATAAGATGAGATGATAAGACCCACACCTGTTTCAGAGGAAACATTGGGTAGGTTGTTTTTACACTCTAACCCGTACCCTTAAAGTGGGATAGTCTGCAAGTGAAGTATTCAACATTTGCTTTTAAGGTAAATATCTCATAGAGCCGCTTTCTCACATTTTGCTTATTCTGTCAGGCTGTAGACGTACTCGAAACGGGGCCAATTTTCCCTGATTTCGGTCTTGTAAACTGGACATGGGAAAATTGTTCAAATTTTGAGTCTTGTAAATTTATATTAGATAAAGAAGTTTTTTTGAATTTGTTTTGCATGTACTCCTTCCGTTAAAACAATAAGATTCAGATGATATGAGAAACCACATAAGGTGTTTCTGAGCAAAACAGTAGATATTTTGTTTTAACCGCTGAAAGCATTTCAATACCCTTAAAGTTAGGTCAACTCTCTTGCAAGTGAAATCTCCAAACTTGTTTTAATGGAAATCCTCATAAAAAGCATTTTCTCAACATTTGGACTGTAATCTGTTGAAGCAGGACGTAACTCGAAATGGGTCCATTAGCCCGATTCGAGTCTTAAACTCGAAAATGGCGAATTGCCCAATTCGAGTCTTGTTGGAATAAATGATTAATTTGAAAGATTTGGACTTTTGTTTTTAGATGTCATTCTTCTCTTTAAAACACATAAGATGAAAATTGAAGACACACCAGACGTTTCAGAGGGAACTGGGGTTTTTGTTTTTACACTTAAAACACCGTACCCTTAAGTGAGGATAGTCTGCAAGTGACCTCATTTAAACATTTGTTAATTAAATATCTCATAGAAACCGCTTCTCAGCATTTTGCTGTTCTTCGCAAAGCTGTAGACGTACCTCTAAAATGGGCCAATTTTCCTGATTTCGTGTCTTGAAACCGAAATGGGAAAATTTGTTCAAATTTAACCAAAAAACAAAATATTAATTAAATAAGAAAGTTTTTGGAATTTTGTTTTTGAGCATTTATCCTTCTCTTAAACCATAAGATCAATGAATAGGAAGAAACCCACAGGTTGTTTCTGAGCAAAACAGTGATATTTTTTACACACGCTGAAAGCACTTTCATAACCTTACGTTAGGGCAACTCTTGCACGTGAAACATTCCAACTTTGTTTTAATGTATACTCTAAAAGCCTTTTCTCACATTTGGACTTAATCTGTTGCAGCTAAAGACGTAACTCGAAAAGAGGTCCATTATCCGATTTCGAGTCTTGAAACCGAAGATGGCGAATTGCCCATTGCGAGTCTTGTGAATATTGATTAAATTTGAAAAGATTTGGATTTTGTTTTTAGTCTGTCATCTCTCTTTAAAACACATAAGATGAGATTTAGAAGGACAACACACAGACTGTTTTCAGAGGGAAACATTGGTATTGTTTTGTTACACTCTAAAACACCGTACCCTTAAAGTGAGCTGTCATGCAAGTGAAACCATCCTAAACATTTGCTTTAATGTAATATCTCATAGAACCGCTTTTTTCATCTTTTGCTTTATTCGTCAAAGCTGTCGACGGTAACTCGAAATGGGCCAATTTTTCCTGATTTCGTCTTGAAACTCGAAAATGGGATTGTTCAAATTTTCGAGTCTTGTAAATATAATTAAATATTTTTGGAATTTTGTTTTTAGCATGTAATCCTTCTCTTAAACACTAGATCAGAGATAGGAAGAACACACAGCAGGTTGCTTCTGAGCAAAACAGTAGATATTTGTTTAACACTCTGACACTTTCATCTCCCTTAAGTTAGGACTCTTGCAATGAATCATTCCAACATTTGTTTTTAATGTAAATAACCATAAAACATTTTCTCACATGTTGGACTTAAGCTGTTGAAGCTTAAAGAAGTCTCGAAAATGGGTCCATTTCCCCAAGTTTCGATCTTGAAACCGAAAATGGCGAAATTGCCCACTTTCGAGTCTTGTGAATATTGATTAATTTGAAAATTTTGGAATTTTTGTTTTTAGTATGTCTTCTTCTCTTTAAACACATAAGATGAGATGTTAGAAGGACCACACAGAACTGTTTTCAGAGGGAAACTTGGGTTTTGTTTTTTTAACACTCTAACAGCACCGTACCCTTTAAAGTGAGACTAGTCCTGCAAGGTGGAATCTTTAAACATTTGGCTTTATGTAAATAACTCATAGAAACCGCTTTCTCAACATTTTTGGCTTTATTCTGTCAAAGCTGTAGACGTAACTCGAAATGGGCCAATTTTCCTGATTTCTAGTCTTGAAACTCGAAAATGGGAAAATTGTTCAAATTTCGAATCTTGTAAATATTAATTAATAAGAAAGTTTTTTTGGAATTTTTGTTTTTAGCATGTCAACCTTCTCTTTAAAACCCATACGATCAGTAGATAGGAAGAAACACACACAGGTTGTTTCTGAGCAAACAGTAGATATTTGTTTTAAAAACACTCTGAGCACTTTTCATCCACTATAAAGTTAGGGCAACTCTTGCAAGTGAAATCATTCCCAACTTTGTTTTAATGTAAAATAACTCATAAAAAGCTGTTCTCACTGGACTTAATCTTCTTGAGCTAAAGACGTAACTCTAATGGGTCAATTTTCCCGATTTCGAGTCTTGAACTCGAAAAGGCGAAATTTGCCCATTTTCGAGTCTTGTGATATTGATTTAAATTTGAAAGATTTGAATTTTGTTTTTAGTATGTCATCTTGCTCCCTTCGCTTAAAACACATAGCTGAGATGATAGGAGGAACCACCAGACTGCTTCCGAGGGAACATGGGGGTATTTGTTTTTACACTCGAAAACACCGTACCCTTAAGTGGAGGACTAGTCTTGCAAGTGAAATCATTCTAAACATTTGCTTTAATGTAAAATATTCATATAAACCACCACTCTCACATTTTGACTTTTTCTATTAAAGCCTGTAGACGTATACTCGAAAATTAAGCCGATGTCCTGATTTCGAGTCTTAAAACTGGCGAAAATGGAAAAATTTTTCCAATTTCAGGCTTGTCCATAGGTTGGAATTTTGTTTTTATCATGTCATCCCTCTCTTAACACTAGTTCCTAAAGGGGGGGGGGGTCCGCATAGTCCCAGATTTGTTTTTTCTTTCTCGATTTTCTCACTCGTGAAAATATTTTCGACTCTAATTTTTTTGTAATTGTGTAACTTATCGATGCGCTTCTTTCCAACAACAACTTACTAAAATTTCTTGCCCTTTAATGAGTTAATTAACATATTATTTAATATAAAATTTTCCCCCCCCCCCCTTAGGCACCAGACGGGAGTGTGATTTTAAAATAAATTAGCAAACTCTGTTGCCAGAATATTTTTTTCTGCTTGTGTATTTTCATAGCATAAACAAATTAATACATAATCAGAAAAAATAATTAACCCTTTATGTGCTGAAAGAAAGCGATCCATCATCGAACACCTGCACGCATTGTCTTTACAAACCTATGGCAAATACGACTGCGCCCCAACACAAAAATACACGAATGTACAAAATAGGTATGTTTTGTGTTTAATTAAATATGTAAATTGGGTCCTTCTAGAGGCAGATATAAACATCAAAATGATTTGCCATGTGTATGCTGTGGAAGCAGGGTGTCGCGGAAACATCAACTACTTTTGTGACCGATTTTGACGCATTTCGAAAACATGATTTGCCCCTAATTTCAAGACGATACAACACACGGACTCATTTATATTGCAACACCTGTGGCCTTGTCTTAGGCCCCCCTCAAATGGGTATAAGTTTTCCTTGAAAAAATCCCCTCGGAAATTGGTTTCCTGTGGGGGGTTCCATGAACCCACTAGGCACCAACGTGAGTTAACACCTTAGGCACTTAAGTTTAAAACACATAGCTAATGATAGATAACAACAGGCTGTTTCAGAGCAAACTGTAGATATTGTTTTTAACACTTTTAAACTGTACCCTAAATTGAGGGCAACTCTTGCAAGTTAAACAAGCAAAATTTTTTTTTAATGTAAATAACTCATAGAAACCACTCATAGGGCATAACTTAACTAAAAATGAATTGTCAATTTCCACAATTTTCCGAGTCTTGAAACTCGAACATTGAAACTCGAAACTCGAAAATGAAACTCGAAACGCGAAAAGTGAAACTCGAAAAATGAAACTCGAAACTCGAAAAATGAAAACTCGATACTCGAAAAATGAAACTCGGAACTCGAAACATGAAATTGAAACTCGAAAAAATGAATCGAAACTCGAAAATTGAAACTCTAAACAACATCAAATGAAACGCGAAACTCGAAAATTGAAACTCGGAACTCGAAAAATGAAACTCGAAACTCGAAAATGAACCTCGAAACTCAAAATGAAACTCGAAACGCGAAACTTGAAACTCGAAACTCGAACATTAAAACTCGAAACTCGAAAAATGAAACTCGAAACTCGAAAATTGAAACTCCGAAACTCGAAAAATGAAACTCGAAACTCGAAAAATGAAAACCTCGAAACGCGAAAATTGAAACTCGAAACTCGAACAATGAAACTCGAAACTCGAAAATTGAAACCCGAAACTCGAAAAATGAAACATCGAAACTCGAAAATTGAAACTCGAAACTCGAAAAATGAAAACTCGATACTCGAATATGAACTCTAAATTCGAAAAATGAAAACTCGATACTCGAAAAATGAAACTCAAACTCGAAAATGAAACCCGAAACTCGAAAAATGAAACTCGAAACTCGAAAATGAAACTCTCGAAACTCGAAACTTGAAACTCAACTCGAAAATGAAACTCGAACCTCGAAAAATGAAACTCGAAACTCGAAAATTGAAACTCGAAACACGAAAATTGAAACTCGAAACTCGAAAATTGAAACTCGAAACTACGAACTCGAAGATTCAGTAACACAACGCTCCGCTGCGGTGGTGAAGGTAAGGTTCCGCCCATGTTCCGAGGCGCTCATGCTTGAAAAGCGCTCCTGTCGTGTGCCGGCGCGGCCTGTTCGATGCTCGAGGAACCGACACCTAACATTCTCAATGTCTTTATGACTCGACCTCAGATCGAGCGAGATCACCCGCTGAATTTAAGCATATTACTAAGCGGAGGAAAAGAAACTAACCAGGATTCCCTCAGCATTAAAAATATTAAAATTTAATGTTGTCAAAATATTGCTAAAATATCAGGATTCAATATTTTACAAATATTGAAATAAAATATATTCATTAAAATATTGTGATTATATTCGCATGTTGTTATTCTAAGTTATATAAGAACAAAAATCATAAAACATTTCTGCGATGTTTTTACTAAATATGTTTAAAATATTTTTAAAATGTCATATGGAAATATTTGACAAACAGCATTAACAAAATATTACTTTTTGAACATTTAGACGATGTTTATAACAAACGTTTTCAAAATATCTTTAAAATAATATGATTGAATGTTTTACAAACTATGTAATAAAATATATTAATTAAAACGTTTTAATTATATTTGCATTATGTTATTATCAGTTATATAAGAACAACATCATACAAACATTTCTTCGATGTTCTTACTAAATATGTTTAAAATATTTTTAAAATGTCATATGGAAATATTTGACAAACATGAACAAAAATGTTATTTTTGAAACATTTAGACGATGTTTATAACAAACGTTTTCAGAATATCTTTAAAATATTGTGATTGAATGTTTTACAAATGATGTAATAAAATATATTAATTAAAACGTTTTGATTGTATTTGCATGATGTTATTATAAGTTGTATAAGAACAACATCGTACAAACATTTCTGCGATGTTTTTACTAAATATGTTTACACTATCTTAAAATGTCATTTGAAAATATTTGTCAAAAACATGAACAAAATGTTATTTTGAAGCATTAAGATGATGTTTATAACAAACGTTTTCAAAATATCCTTAAAATATTTGAATTTAATGTTTTACAAAGTTGCATTAAACTATTTTACCAAATATGTTTAAAACATAAGGTTTAAGACTTATAATAAGTGTTAATGTAATTATGAGTAACCTGTATCATCCGACAAGCACTTAAACCAAGGAAAAACTTCCTTTTCCCCTTTTTCAATCCAATGTACCCAACAATATTACAAACACTTAAAATAAGATTAACTATCAACATCGTTTTAACATTTAAAAAATGTTGAACTGAAATGTTTTTACCAACATCGTAAAACCATCAAAATGTATGGACATATAGATATTCATAAAATGTTTCTTAATAACATTAACTTTTAACACCTTTTTAACGTTCAAAAGATGTTGTCAAGAAATATAAATGGAAAACATTTATATAACATTTTCATGATATTTGCTCAAAATGTCATGCAAAATGTTTTCTAAATATGAATATGTCCATACATTTTAATGTTTGTACAACATTTTATAAAATTACTACAGGGCTAAATTTTGAAATCAAGCCAAATTGTGTTTAAATGTACACCAATGTACTTGTCTCATTATAAGGATTAAAAAATGTATAGTTTGTATAGGTTCCGACTCTTAATTACATTCACGGCTACAGTCCTGATAAGGTTCAAGGTCATCCTTGGGCAAAAATATCCAGTGCACAGATTTGGTTGAAACTGGTATAAAAATTATTGCTCTGGTCATAATGAAACCAAAAAAAAAATACATTTTAATTCTTTGGGTAACAGCTCTGTAAACAATTTAGAGTCAAATTTGGTGACCCCTATAGTCCATGTACACCCTTGTTGCATTTTGCCCACTAAATTACGCAATCAAATGCCAAACATTGTAAAATAAGGCAAGACAAAAATAAGACAAACAATTTGACGCCAGTTCCATCAAAACGTGAGGACTGGGTAGTTGGGGATGACCTTGAACTTTAAGAGGGCTCTACCTGTTTAAATAAGGATCGGAACCTACACAAACTATAACCTTTTAATCCTTATTGGTGTGCATTCAAACACAATTTGGCTTGATTTCAAATTTACCCCTGTACTAAATTTACCCCCTTATTTTACAGTGTTCCCCGCATTTCCCAGAGGTTGGACCCAAAATTTCTGATTCAGCACCCTGCAAACTATAGAAAAACATCTTATATAACCCTACTACTTAACGAGAACACACTTCCGGACGGCTGGTGTAAAACGCATAATTGCATAAGCTGATGCATAATCTGCATAAGCTGCATAATCTGCATAAGATGCATTTCAGCTGCATAACTGCATAAGTGCATAATCTGCATAAGTGCATAATCTGCATAAGTGCATAATCTGCATAACTGCATAAGCTGCATAACTGCATAAGCTGCATAATTGCATAAGCTACATAAGGTGCATAAGCTGCATAATTGCAGAAGCTGCTTAAGGCGCATAATTGCACAAACTGCATAAGAACATGATGCATAAGTTTGGACATAATTAGCCAATTTGTGGGTTTAGGCAATGCTCATCAACCGTTGAAAAACAAAGGAGCCGAGAACCATCTACAAACCATCTGGAAATCATCCAAAGTGACCGCTTTTTGTTTAAAAATCATTATTTGACCATTTTGAACCAAAGTAACTAAATTTGGGTTCAGGAAATGCTCATCAACCCTTGAAACATAAAGGAGCTGAAAACACCGGGAACCACACAGAAAGCATCCGAGAACCTTCCAAAGTGTCCACTTTTATTTTAAAACCATTATTTTTTTACCATTTTGGATAAAAATTAACAATCGAGGTTCAGGCAATGCTCAACAACCACCAAAACACATAGCAGCCGGGGGCCACGCAGAAAGCTTCCGTTATCGTTATTTTATCCATTTTAAAGCATTTTAAAGCACCATTTTGAACCACCAAGAAACAATCTGGGAACCATCCAAAGTGGCCACTTTGTTTTAAAATTTTGCAGACTATGCAGCTTATTATCCAGATTATGCAGTTTATGCAATTATGCAGCTCATGCAGCAAATTATGCAACTTATGCACCTTATGCAGCTTGTGCAATTATGCATCTTATGCAGCTTAGCAACTTATGCAGCTTATGCAATTATGCAGCTTATGCAATTATGCACCTTATGCAATTATGCACGTTCTGCAGCTTCTGCGATTATGCAGCTTATGCAATTATGCACCTTATGCAATTGCGCAGCTTATGCAACTTATGCAATTATGCAATAATGCAGATTATGCAGATTATGTAGCTTATGCAATTATGCGTTTTACACCAGTCGCACTTCCGGCTAACATCAGAGAGGCGCCCGCCACCGGTGTCTATAAGCAGCCTTTGAAAACATATTTATATATCCTGATATTTAAAATGTTGTTATAATCTATATTTAGTGTATTTTTATTCATTAATTTTATTTTATTTTAGTATTTTCTTTTTGTATTTAAAAAAAATATTTTCGTATTTATTATTTTTTTTCATTTTAGCTATTGTTATTGTTTTCATTGGTTTATTGCAATGCATTTGTCAGTTTATTTTCTTTTATTTTTTTTATTGTAGCAATATTAATTTTTAATTACAATCTAAATTCTTTATGTTTATTTTGTTTTTAGCTATTTGATTGTTTTTATTTATATATTTTGATCAGTTTTAATCATTTATTTTTAATTGGTTGTTGAATTGAACAAACAATATTATATTATTTTGATTATAATTTTTTTCATTTTTAAAAATCTTCAATCAATCTTTACTAAACGATTAAAAAGACTGTAAAATATAACCCAAACTACGAAACGGATGGGTATATCTCATACAGGGTTGTACAAAAATACAAACTACTCTAAAAATGTTGAGTAAAAAAGGTCACCACCCTATATCTTGAGAAAAAATCTTAGTCAAATTTGAGTAAACCTTACACAAACCTGAGTATATTTTACCCAACAATGACTAAGGTTTACTCAACCTTGACAAAAAAATTCATTCAACAGTAAGAGTTGTCCTTTTTACTCAACACCGAGTATTTTTACAGTGTATAGTACACAGTTACATAAGACATGTAAAAATCTTCCAATCACAAAAGGTCTAAAAGATTCCTACAAACAGCAGGAACTTCCCGGGGAATCTTCAAATTTTCAAGTAAATAATGGAGTATGGATTTTACGGAATGAAATCCTATGATTTGATGTAAGGACACTCTTGAACAGGATCATGCCTGGAATTTATATCCCATAGCTACATATGAGTCCTGTTTTTGAAATATCCGTGAGGATATTCATTTTTCATTCTATATTTATTAATTGAATTTTTAGATTTAAGAATTGTTTATTTTGTTATCATCAAAGTTTTTCGCACATCTCTCCTGCATCCAAACGATCTACATACAAGAAAATTCAACCAACCAACCAGACAGACAGACAAACAAGTTATCGCAGGTATACTTGTGTGACTTTACTTTTGTTAAAATTAGACACACAAGTAGTAAATTTAGACACACAAGTAGTTCACTTTTGTTTACTCAACCTTGACTAAAATTTCATTCTACAGTTAGAGTTGTCCTTTTTACTCAACACCGAGTATTTTTACAGTGTATAGTACACAGTTACATAAGACATGTAAAAATCTTCCATAAGGTCTAACGGATTCCTATAACCAGCAGGAACTTCCCCGGGGAACTTCAAATTTTCGAGTAAATAATGGAGTATGGAATTTACGGAATGAAATCCTATGATTTGATGTAAGGACACTCTTGAACAGGATCATGCCTGGAATTTATATTCCATAGCTACATATGAGTCCTGTTTTTGAAATATCCGTGAGGATATTCATTTTTCATTCTATATTTATTAATTCCTGTTATTAGAAGAAGATTGATTTTTTAGATTTAAGAATTGTTTATTTTGTTATGATCAAAGTTGTATTGCACATCTCTCCTGAATCCAAACAATATACATACAAGAAAAACCAACCTTTTTACTCAACACCGAGTATTTTTACAGTGTATAGTACACAGTTACATAAGACATGTAAAAATCTTCCAAATGGTCTAACGGATTCCTATAACCAGCAGGAACTTCCCCGGGGAACTTCAAATTTTCAAGTAAATAATGGAGTGTGGAATTTACGGAATGACGTCCTATGATTTGATGTAAGGACACTCTTGAACAGGATCATGCCGGAATGTATATTCCATAGCACATTTAGTCCTGTTTTTTAATATCCGTGAGAATATTCATTTTTTCATTTCTATTATTGTATAATTGCTGTTATTATAAAAAGATAATTTTTTAGATTTTAAGAATTGTTTATTTGTTATCATCATCAAAGTTATATTGCACATCTCTCCTGAATCCAAACTATATACATGACCAGAAAATCCAACAAGCAACAACCAACCAACCAACCAACCAGACAGACAGACGACCCCCCAACAAACAAGTCAACGCAGGTATACTTGTTGTTACTTTACTTTTGTTAAAATTAGACACACAAGTAACAATTGTAGACACACAAGCCAGGACGGAATAAAGCAATACCATCTCAATAAAAGGCAACCAAGTATACCTCAGTTAGCCGCGCACACACACACACCACCACACCACCCAAACACACCCACACGTCTTCCAACATACTGAGCTCCGAAAAGGCTCATATCCGAGCAGGTGTTGGAGCACCATGGGAAGGAAGGACCCATTGTGGACCAATGACCTCAGCCATAGGCCTCTCTGCCAACATTCTTTTAATGGGGGCAGAGAGGGCCGGACTCGAATAACGGTCATACGCATGAACCATGTGACTGCAGAAGCCAGTTCTAAACGCCTGGGTGGTCTTAGAAAGAGCACCCTCCTCAAACACCTTAACACTTAAGTGCCTTAAGGGGGGGGGGGGGGTTCCATAGTACCCAAATTTGTTTTTCTTTCGGCGATTTCTCACTCTGGGAAAAAATTTTCGAACTCTATTTTTGTAATTGTGTAGCTTATCGATGCGCTTCTTCCCATAAAAAAAATTTACTAAATTTTCTTGCCCGTTAAACTGAGGATAATTAGCTTGGTCCCCTAGGAACCCCCCCCCTTAGGCACCCACGGAGTGTGATTTTAAAAATAAAATTACAAACCTGTTGCCAGAAATATTTTTCGCCTTATGTATTTCATATGCATGAAACAAATTATTACAATAATCAGAAAAAAATAATTAACCCGTTATGTGCTGAAAAGACGGCGAATTCATCATCGAGCGACTGCGCGCCATTGATGTACAAACATATGGCAAATACGAACCGCCCCCACAAAAAATACAAGAATGTACAACTGGTAATGTTTGTGTTTAATATATGTAAATTGGTACTTTTAGAGCAGATATAACATCAAAATGAATTTTTTGGTTTTTTGGGTTTTTTTTTTTTGGGGGTTGGGTTTTTTTTTTTGAGTTTTTGTGGGTTTTTTGGGGAGGGGTTTTTTTGTTTAGTGTGGTTTTGGGTGTTTTTTTTTGCAATGTGTATGCTTTTTGGTAGCGGTCGAAGAAACATCATGCTACTTTTTTGAGCGATTTTGACGCATTTCGAACAATGATTTTCCCCTAATTTCGCAGACGATATACCGGAACTCATTATATTGCACCCTTGGCCGTGTCTTATGCCCCCTCAAAGTGGGTATATTTTTCATTGAAAATTCCTCGGAAAGTGGTTTCCTTAGGGGGGGGTTTCCATGGAACCCCCCCCCCCCCTTATTCACTAAACGTGAGTGAAAACACTTAGGACAATTATTAAGAGTCTACTATACGGCCTACAGCTGCCGACAGTGGAGTAACTTCATGGTGCAGATTCACCGGTAAGATGAGTAATCTCGATCATAAGCTTGCTCGTTCAAGCCTTGCCTTGCCACGAGAGCGATAAATCATCGAGAATGGCCACCCGGGAAAGTAGCCATGCAGCCAGGCAGAGAGCTAAGACAGACCCGGTCGGGACCTTTTGAAATCTGGGACACTGAGTCAAGTCCCCCGCTGTGTGTGAGAACGGGAGTTCGAGGAGGCCTGGAAACACGGCTGCCTTAGCCACATAAGGCTACAAGCCGCACCATTCGATGTGACTGGGATACTTCTCTAGTACCATTCGGCTCATAGCCACTGTTGGAAAAACATAACCTATTATGTAGATCAATCCGTCGTCATGCGTCATGGCGTAACATATCCCATTGCCTTCTTGCCCACCTCCCATGAAAAGTTGTTGTTCCAATGAAACCCGAAGAGATCCACATGCAGTCGGAGTGTTGCTAGGAATAATTGACGACACACAGATGGGATTGAGGTGCCATTCCACTAATGACAACTAACGACATTTCCGCAGGGACTCCACCAAACAGCAAACCTCCCATGATTGTATCAGGAGCTCGACAAACACCCAGATCTGGACCCCTCCTTGTGGGAGTCTACGTATAGGTGGCAATGTATTTTTACAATTTTACTAACTTGGGGGGGATTTGTACAATTTTCTGCATTTTACCTATTTGGTGCCATTTTGGGCATCCATTTGGAATTTTAAATATGGCAAAAAATCCAAATGCTTGAAATTAAATGCAATGACCCAACTCTTCTAAAGTTTTTAATTTTACAATTTTATTGTGTGCTATTAAAATAACCTAATTTCTTTATTTTGCTTAGTTTGGGCACCATTTTGGACGCCATCTTGAATCTCTCCAAATGTGTTTTAGACCAAAATCAAAAAGTTGGTTTTGGTAGTGTCCTGGTTGGGTCATCTGACACCTTCCATAATACTCGAGCATGCTGCCTTGCAGACAGTTATTATGGCGATGATTGACTTCATACTACTAGACTGTTGCAGACTGTGCAGCTCGCGTAAATCCGTAAATGATTTGATAGGCCATTAGCCGCCATTGTCAGATCCCGAAATGATCAGCCGTGTTAAAAATCTACTTGAAGAAGATGGGAGAGTAACATCGGAAAGTACAGCTGTCATCATCATTGAAGTCTCTACAGAAGACATCATCCTCATAACCGAATCAAAACTGGACTCGTCTGTCCCTGAAGATAGTTCTCAAATCTCTCTGGATCGGACACAGTGGATGGGTGGATGCCTTGTCTATTCTAAGATTGGACTGCCTATTGTCAGAGAATACAGCATGGAACCAAAGAGGCATGAACTAATTAATGATATTCACCATCCAAACAAAGAGTGGTCCCATACTACTATCACTTGTCTACTGTCCTCCAAAGAAAGCGATAGAGGTAATAGCCTGGTATGATAAACACCTAGACCATCTCATTACCAAAACCAATGCTAACATCTGCATCCTGACTGGCGATTTTAACTGCCATCATCATGAACGGTTGAACAGTATATCTCCAACTGATGCTGAAGGCAGGGCCGCATATGACTTCTGCTGCACTCACGATTTGACCCAAATTGTTACTGGAGCCACTGGTTAACTTGGCAACCGCCTGGATCTCATCGTCACCGATGCTCCAAATCTTTTCTCCCCAGTCTCCATTGATCACGACTTTGGAAGATCAGACCACTACCTTTCCAAAACAACACTAAAGCCTCTCCTTCATCTGACGTGACTCCACCAAGGCAGGTCTGGCTGTACAAAAAAAAACGGACTGGAATGGACTGCGGAGTTCTATCAGTCTAGTCTTATTAGAGACTGCCCAGATAAATCTCGTGAGAATGTCACCAACATCAGTTTCAGTTTATTACCAAAAAACATATGAAAAATAAAAACATTACAGTATTTATTGCTGGGTTGACCAAACAAGAGCAAAACTCGTAGAAGGTTTGGCCACCCAATAAGAATAGTAAAAAAGAAAAAAAGACGAGACAAAGTGCAAAGACAAGGACACAGAATGACAGAGCTACAGTGTGCGAAGCAAGACCAGACAAGACGAGAGTGGGACAGACTTGTTTGCAATAATAATTATCGATTTAGAGATAACATAACAAATTCATGCATGCAATGAGTACGATTTTAAATAAATGTAAGATACGTTATGCAAATGCTCATGACGCTCATTGCTAAGCAAGATAAATAAAGGGGGGATGGCTCGATATAAATAAAAAATATAATAATATAAAGATGAAAACCCCAAGTAGCTTGCTTTAGACAACCAAAGCATTGACCAACCTCCGGTAAAATCTCGGGCACAGGGGATGAGGCTAATGCGATCGGGCCGTGTCCCTTTAAATAAGGTTACAATTCATATTAACACTTTTGGAGTTTCTGATCTCCACATCAATACCATTCCATTTAGGACCACTTGTTTTATATAATAGTGTTTCTGGCCAGAGTAGATGAGTAATTGTATGGTCTAAATAGCTCCGATGACCTGTTATTATATGAGTGAATAACATTGCTTTTTGAAAATAATTATTGTAAATTTGAGGAAGCAAACCATTACTAAATTTGTACATAAACAAGACAACTTGATATTTATGAATGTCATATACAGTTAGTGTGTTTAGGCGTTTAAACAAAGGAAGTGAATGTGCAAGATAATGAGAACCAGTACATAAGCGGACAATTGTATTTTGTTTAAGATGGATTGATTGTAAGTTACAATTGTTATTGTCGGCACAAATAATATTGCAGTGTTGAATGTGCGGTAATACTAGAGTGGAATGAAGAGTGAATAAAGTTGAAAGAGGAAGTGTTATTTCAGTCGAAAAAGAATGCCAGTATACTTGGAAACAATATTAGTAATATATGTGTTGTACTTATTCCATATCAGGGAATCATCAAGAGTTATACCAAGGAACTTTATGTGGGACACTCTCGAAATGCGTGTTTTGTCAATTTCAATTACAATTTCGTCTGAGTATGTTAGACGTGTGTTGGGTTTGTTTTTAAACAAAATATAGGTAGTCTTTTTAATATTTAGTGAAAGTTTATTTACTTTTAACCAGGTAGAAATTTTTGTTAGTTCTTTGGTGGTCGAGTTTATGAGAAGAGGGAGACTTTTATGTGATGATAATAAGTTGGTATCATCTGCATATAAGTCAAACGAGACAAAAGTACTAGAAAAAACAATATCATTTACATATATTATAAACAATAAGGGGCCTAAGATGGAACCTTGAGGAACTCCGCAATTTGTAGTTACATTTGTAGACCTGTGAAAATTATATTGAACAAACTGGGACCTATCAGAAAGATAACTCCTGAACCACCCCAAGGCATTACCACGAACACAGTAATGGGCGGGTTTTGAAAGGAGAATATCATGGTTAATCATGTCGAATGCCTTGGAGAGATCCAGGAAGATGCCAAGAGTGTGATATTTGGCATCAAGTGAGGAAACAATTTTTTCGTAAGCATGCATAAGAGCCATAAAAGAACTACGATTAGAACGAAAACCAAACTGTGATTCATGGAGTAAATCAAATCGAGAGAAAAAAAATTATTCAGTCTCGCATAGGTCAGGCGCTCAAGAATTTTGGAAAAAACAGGGAGAACAGAAATGGGTCTATAATTAGAAAACTTCTGTCGATCGCCACTTTTAAAAATAGGAACCACCCTTGCAATTGTGAGTTGATT
Source organism: Ophioderma brevispina (assembly GCA_023653785.1). Classification (NCBI taxonomy): domain Eukaryota; kingdom Metazoa; phylum Echinodermata; class Ophiuroidea; order Amphilepidida; family Ophiodermatidae; genus Ophioderma; species Ophioderma brevispina. The sequence continues at coordinate 20,418 of JAMKCH010048806.1, forward strand.
TGGAACAATACCAGAAGATAATGATAGATTAAAATATGTGCAAGTGGAGAAATTACAAATTTAACAGCTTTTTACAGCCCTCAGATTTAATATCATCATGCCCACCAACTTGCCTTAGACTTAAATTACGAACAAATCTTGGCAGCTTCCTCAATCCTAGTGTTACAAAGAAGAGCGACTAGAGGAGACGGAATATTGTTTAAAAAATTCATAAAGGTATTTTTGGAATGTGGAATTTTACTTTTCTATGTGGGATCCAATGTTATTGAAGTACGGATAAAAATGATCAGCAATAGGTTGGATGTATGTCGGAACATTAATGAATGAACCAAATAAATGCCAAAACTGCACCGAAAATAAATAAATTTAAGAATTAATTTAAAATAATAATCCATGTTTGTTTAGCGTCACGCTTGCAGCTCTCTAATTTATCTATGTAATAGTTCTTTTTAGCAGTTCGAATGATGGAAGTCAACTTATTACGATAAGCATGGTAATTAATTTTATTGGTTTCGGTTGGACAACCAATATATATTTTTATAAAGTTTCTTTTTACGAACAATCGAGTTTAGAACAGCAGATGTAATCCATGGTTTTCTTGGTATTCTACGGAAAGTAGTTTCAGAAGGGCGGTTTGATCTAAGCGGAAAATGATTGTTGTACAACTGTAAACTTATTTATAAAGGCATCGTAAGCAGGCTGACAAGCATTAATATCACTAACAAAACTCCAATCAACAAGATTTAAATGATTATAAAAATGTTGAATATTACTTTTGGTAATCAAGCGAAATGATGTGCGTTTTTGATGATAATTGTGCTTATAAGGAATTGATTTTGTAATTTGATAGATAGGATAATGATCAGTAAGATTAGTGATGAAATACCAGATTTGATCTTGTGAGTGAAAACATTTGTGAAAATATTGTCGATTAGTGTGGCACTTGATGGTGTGATTCTAGTCGGGCGCGTTATCAAAGGGTACATATTATAAATGTATTGAGAAAACCTACTGATAATATAATTGGTAGTATGCGTAGTAACAATCAAATTAAAATCCCCGGAAATATACGCAAATGTTGTGTTTTCGTTTTTTCGTTGGGAAACTACTTCGTGTATGTCATCAAATAACATAACATCAGTGCCATTCGCACGATATACATTACTCAACAATTATATTTTAATCTGTTGGATTGATTATTTCGATAAAAACAGATTCCGAGTGATCAGTCTCTTGAGATAATTCAGCAATTAATTTGAGGTCATCCCTATTCCGGTAGGCAACAGAATTACGAATATAGATAGCAAATCCACTACTTCTCCTGCCATGACGGGGTGCATTAATCAACTCATAGTTTTCAATATCTAACATATTGTAATTTTTCTTAAGACTTCGGGACTAAATTAATCAATCAATTTCATTTCCAAATACATACAATACATCAAATAACATTAAAAAGCAATCTACATACATGACAGAAACAACAATATGGAGGAAAAGTCCAGAAGGCCAATAAGGTCCGAAAATAGACTTTCCCTGGAAAATACAAACAAATATGTTTCAAAAACATAAATACATTTTGAAAAAAGTCATACACGACTGGCAGACAAGACAAAGGACGGTGCTCGGGACAAAATAATCATAATTAGAAGACATTTAATCATAATTTGAGAGAAATTTTGCTTAAGCTGTAAACAGAAATGTTTTAGAGACTTGGATTGTTTTATTTTATTTTCTAATGAATTCCAAAGAATTAATGACGCCATTAGTGACACCATGCAAGAATTCATCCCACAAAAAGTGATCAAGGCCTTTGAAACTTATCAGGAATGGTGGACAAGGCTCTAAAGAAAAAGACAGTGCTTGGAGACGGTGAAAATCTCCTGGAGGCTAGAAACGAGTACACATCTGTTTCTAGGAAAGCTGCTTCCACTTACAAGATCAAAGTCAAAGATAAATGACAGATGAGCTCCAGACCGAGTCCAAGTCATGGTGGTGGACAGCTCGTCGCCTAATGGGTAAAGGAGGCAAGTCCGAAATCCCAGTTCTTAAATCAGGCAACTCCACATACCTCTCTGCCGAGGAGAAAGCTGAATGCATTGCAACTTTCTTCAGTGAAAAGTCTACCATTCCAGCTGCTGAAAAGGACAAGCTCATCTCCAGCATTCTTCAGAGATCTAGCTCAAGCTGTGGCAACGTGGTGTTCTGGTCAAGGGAGGTAAAGAAACAACTGTTGAAACTAGATGTCAACAAAGCCTCAGGTCCAGATGGCATCCCAGCCATCATTTTGAGAAATGCTGCCTCAGAACTGGTGGTTCCACTGGCACATTTATTCCAACTTAATTGCTTTGACAAAGGACACATGCCAGTGATGTGGAAAGTAGCTGAAATCTATAATATCCAAGGTAATGGAGCAACTGATCTACGAAACAATGTGGCGCCATCTTGATAAACATTCTTTGATATCAAACAAACAATTGGTATTAGGTCTGGCCAGTCTGATACCCGACCTATGTTTCCCAATGCATCACTAATTTCAACAATGACAAAGCGGAGGCAAGAATTGTCTGTCTCGATATCAGCAAAGCATTCGGCAGAGTGTGGCATCCTGGTCTACTGGCCCACTTTCTTTCTGTCCCTCTTCTTTCTGCCCTATCAATTCCTCAGATAAGTTACATGAATGTGGCTTAGGACTAACTGCGCTACCGCTCCCGCAGAGTCATCCGAAACGGGAGGGCGTCCAGCAAGAAGTCGATTAATGCAGGTGTACCACAAGGTTCACTCCTCGGCCCTCTTCTAACTCTTTTCATTATATTCATTGACGACATCACAAGAAGAATCCTGAATCAATCCATTCTCTATGCAGACGATGTCACACTTATGACCTTCATAAAGTTAAAAGAGGACAAAATCCCAGCTGCGGCCTCTCTGAACAATGATTTGCAGGAAATCGAGTCCATGTGCAACTGAATGGAATGTACTATTTGGTGCTGCCAAGTGTAAAACTGTAACAATATCAAACAAGAAAGATGCTGCAACCGGCCATCCAAGTCTCCACCTCTTTGAAACAACTCTGGAAGAAGTCGACAGGGTTGATTTACTTGGCATCTCCATCAGTAAGGGCTTGCCTTGGTCTCCTGTGATTACCAAAATGGTTAAAACTGCCAGTCAGCGACTAGGATTGCTCTGTCGAGCTGCGCCCTATCTCGAGACAACTCAAAGGGCTGTTATATATAAATCCACGGTTCGATCCAACTTGGAATATGCAAGCTCAGCATGGTGTGGTGCAACACCCATGTAATCCAGAGACGTGCCATTTGCCATCATTGGTATCCCTGAGAGTGATCTCACCTCTTACCACATCCAACCACTGGGCCATCGCAGGGCAGTTGGATTATCCACTCTTTTCCACCGCATGTTTTATGGACAAGCAGCACCAGATCTCCTCAGAGGCGCTCAGTCAGGTCTCACGACCTTGCTGTGAAAATCCCAAGGTCCAAGCTGGCCTTCCACAGAAGATCATTCTCGCATTCTTCTGTCGCTTTATGGAACGCCCCCCCTTCCTGCTCATGTAGCATCAAACCAGGACTTGTAGAGCTTCAAAGGGAGGTTAATCGTTATCTTGGCGCCAATCCGTCAGCGTTACTAATGAGATAACTGCTGTTAATATCTTGATTAGCCTTCACATATAAAAGAAGGTCTGACAAAATCCGGTTCCCTTACTCGAAAGTAATTTCTCGACGAACCGCGCTTCCCTCTGTGCCACAATATTGTAGAGATAGGAGGTACATCACCATAGATCTGATGTTTGGCAGGATGCTTCCTCCAGGAGACCAGCATCCCCTGAAGAAGACAATCTTAGTTGCTCTCTTCTATCTCATTGATAGTTGTGCCATTTATTGCAGAGGTAAGAGGGTGATCTACTCCTTCATTGACAATCATGCATTCTGTCTTCTTTGCATTTAGCATTAGTCCCACTTTAGCGGCTGACACTATCAAAAGCATTTGCGAATTAGTCTACAAAGACTATACATGCTCTTATCCAGCAGCAGAAATAATTACGAAGGACCATATCCCTAACGTTCCTATAGCGGAAAATCTGATGATCACCGCAAAAAAAGGAAGTAGCGTTATTTTTCTTGTTAGATCTATTGGAAAAAAAATAGTTGGAACACGCACCACAATTTGCTACATTGCTCACCTGGGCCAGAGTTAAGAACCTGCAAGCTTCTGTTATCACTGAATTGAAAGCCTTAACCTTCCGCTTCAACTTACCCTTCCCCTAACCCCATCAATCAATGTTGGGGAATTGGCAAGACTTCTGATGACGATACCCCATTCAACATTGGTCGGGGGAGACGGTGAACAGTTTTCCGAAAATCGTTCAAAGTGTTCCAACATTTATTTCCAAGATTGTAGGGCAATTTCTTCCTAAACCAAGGCAGAGGTCTGCTCCGTGATTTTTTTAAAACGTGCATTTAAATGCAGTTCAGGGACATTAGGGATATACAGATGAGGAAGCTTTGTACCAGATGGGTACCCCTTATTCAAAAATTAGAGCAAAAAGAGAAGAAGATGGATGTTGTCCGATATTTATTTGACAAGTATGAACAATGCGACCAGAAACGTTTGAAGGAGATTGTATGACTGGTAATGAAACCTGGATACACTTTTACGACCTGCAATCAAAGGTGGAAAAACAAAGCTTGGGTTGATAAAGATAACACGACCCATTGCACGCCGCAGCACTAGTACCAAGAGAAGTATTGTACACAATCGCAGCTTTTCACGGGTGGTATTGTTGCAAAATTCCAACTCCACGGGGTTCCTCAGTTACCGGAAGGTACTATTGTTCAAATGTTTTACCAGAGGTCCTCAAATTCTAATAGAAGCGTCCAAAGATAAGAATGTAACAGATTGTTAAACATTACGACAATGCTCCAACACAAAGACTTTGTTGAACCAAATAGCATCCGTAACTTGCCTCATCCCCTCAGTCCACGCACCATATGATTTCTGGCTGTTTCCATGACTGAAAGCTGACCTTGCTACCCTGGGCGGAACACTAAAGCCGCCAGAGAGCGGATACGGCGTCTCCGAAATGGTGTAGAAGAGGGAGTACTATGAAAAAAAATAAGAAAATTATATAGATACTTTCCACCCCTCCCTCGCAGTCCATAGTCAAGAATATTCACTTGATTACATCGTGCCTTATAATTAAGTCATATTATGGAAATACCCTGATATTCCAATGATCTTATAACACCATGCTTTATGGAAAGTCCTTTGTTATGTCCAGGGTTCCCCCTCCCGATCTGATATTTGAACATATTACTGTCTTTCGCTCTTTCTCAAAGTAGAAGCAGGGAATCCCATTACATCATGTAAATTGTCCAGTGATTCCCCCCTTTTAGGGTTATTCTGAAAAAAATTGCTCCCAGAATTTATGCTATCTCACAAAATTCAGGATAATATAACAGTGGTAAGATCTGATTGCCATTTAAGGCGACAAAGGTCTGCACAAATGCAGCCCTGTGAACTCGGGCATCGTCATGGTGCTGGAAGATGTGATTAATTCCAGGCTTTGAACGTCTGATAACACGGACTTCAAATAGTATTTGACAGTCATTGACACCGGCACTGAAATGCCCTATGGTGTTAGAATTGGGGGGGGGGGTCTCATCCATATGCGTTAAAGAAAATTGTGTATAAATTTTTCTTAGTGCCTCATTGTAAAGGCCAAACTTTAACGTGAATGCGAGATATGAGGAGTTTCTGTGCAGTTTCCTTGGAACTTAAAGTATCAGCTAAAGATGTTTCAAATTTGAAATAAAAATAAATAATAACAAATTTTGTTATAGCGCCTTTTCCCAGGGTTACAAAGCGCTTACAATACAAAGCAACAAAGAACAAACAATAACAAGGAGAACAATAATATTAAACAAATAAATGAGTCTTAAGATGCTTTTTGAACAGAGAAGTGTCATTGAGATTGGCAAGTTCCTTTGGAATAGAGTTCCAGAGTTTAGGTACTATACACGAGAATGAACGATCACCGGCCAATTTCTTCGTCCGAGGAACTTTTAATGTATATCGACAAGATGAACGTAGATTGTAGTTTGAAGAGTAAATATGAAGCAATTCTGCAATGTAGCCCGGAGCCTCATCATGAAGAGCTTTAAAAACGAGTGTTAGAGTTTTGAATTGAATACGCTGAGGAATCCGAAGCCAGTGAAGCTCATTAATTAGAGGAGATGTGTGTGTGTATTTAGGCATCTTATAAATCAGGCGTGCTGCTTTATTCTGCAGACTTTGCAGACGATTCAGATTCTTGGCCGTAATGCCATTGAGCAGGGAATTGCAGTGCAGTAGTCAAGTCGGGACGTAACTAATGCTCTGACCGCTGCATGACAAGTATCTTTGCCAATGTAATATCTAATTCTGATTAAGTTGCGAATGTGATAATTCACAGATTTGCTCACATTAGTGACATGATCAGTCATATTCATAAATTTGTGAAAATTTGTCAAGATTTCTCACAGAAGAAGGACTGATGGTAATGTTTCAAAACATTCTCAAGCAAACAGTAATTGACAACTTGAACTGACACAAACTGTAGCATAGTATAAACATTATATCAAGCGCACATCTGAAGGCGAATATAAAGCCAGGATTTTTACTTATTTTTGCCGCATTAGCTGGCATGTGTAACAATCTCCAATGTGATGTCATATGTCTGCAGGAAACCCACAGAGGAACTGATAGTAATCGCCCAACCATACCAGGAATGGTCCTTGCCATCGAGAGACCACATCGATAGTATGGAAGCCCTATATATGTGAAAACAGGCACCGTTTTAGAAACAACTTCAATGTCTGCTGACAACAACATCGAAGTCCTCACCATTGAGCTTAGCTCAGTCATAGTTACATCAGTCTACAAAACCCCATCAGTATATTTCAACTTCAAGCACCCTCAATCTTCAATCCTTCAATCTCGGGAATTCCACCAAATCTCATTTCTTCATTGGCGATTTCAACTATATAACACAATGGGATAAGTGAAACCAGTAAAGACGGACAAGCTGTCGAAGAACCCTTAGACAGTCAACATCAACGTCTCCTTCACGACCCAAAGCTGCCGCCATCATTTTATAGTGCCCGTTGGAAGAAAGGTTACAATCAACCTGTGTAGCAAGATTGTTCTGGATCCTGTTCCACTAACTCAACATCGACCAATCGGTATCCAAATCAACGCTGTAGTAAGACCAATCAAAGTGCCTTTTAAGCGGCACTAAAGCAGACTGGCAAGGATTCACTGATTACCTGGATCAGAGCATAATGAGGATTGCTTCAAACCCCATAACTATGACAAATTTGCCCAACTAGTAAACAAGACTTCCCGGAGATTCATACCCAGAGGCTGTAGGTCGGAATTATATACCAGGCCTTTTCAAGGAATATGCTGAAGAATATCAAGAGTATACCATCATGTTTAAAGCTGATCCTTTCTCAGCTAAAACAATTATTAAAGGAGGGGAAGTGTCGGAGAGGATCTCCCAGGAAAAAATCAAAATCTAGCACACTTCAATTTAATCCACCGATATGACCCACAATGACCCGAAAGATTCTAAGGGATCCAACACAACCTCCACAGCAGCCAAATGGTACATCCGACCAAGTCGTCCACCAACTGCTATCAAATGGCAAGTGCAGCAAGAAGCCCAAGAAGATCAAACTAGACCGTAAGAGGTATAGAGTGGCGACTCTGGTTTCACTTGCCCCTTCAACATAGACTGGAAACCGATATTGCTAAACTTCAACCAGGAAAAGCAGTAGGCCTTGACAACATCTAGACTGAGCATCTGAAAAACTTCGGCACAGTAGCAAAGGAGTGGCTTTTTGAGCTCTACAATTGCTGCCTTATTTCCAATAGGATCCCAAAGATCTGGAGGAAAGGCACTCCTAAAGCCTGGGAAAGATCCAACAAGTCCCAAAAGCTATATAGACCAATATTACTCCTTAGCCATACCTACAAGCTCTTTGAACGTCTCCTGCTCAACCGCATCGTACCTGTGATAGACGAACACTCATACCAGAACAAGCAGGTTTTTGGCCGGGCAAATCAAAAACAAGCCAAGCAAGTACTCAACCTAACTCAACACATCGAGGATGGTTTCGAGAAGGGTTTGGTAACAGGAGTCATGTTCGTCGATCTACCAGCAGCTTATGACACTGTTAATCACAGATGCTTACTCCGTGAGATTCTGGAACTCACCAAGGACATCCGCTTGACTGAGCTAATCAAAGGACTGCTTGCAAACAGGATGCTCTTTGTTCAGCCAGGGGCGAAGAAGAGCCGATGGCGTAGGCTCAAGAATGGACTACCACAAGGGAGCGTGCTCGCACCTCTCCTGTTCAATCTATACCAACAACCAACCTAGGTGTGCAGGCACCCTGTCGTTTTATCTATACAGCCGATCTTGGAATGGGCGCACAAGATGCAGACTTCACAGTTGTCGAAGAGAGGCTCTCCAAAGATTTGGATGAACTCACTCCTTATTATGAGGAAAACCACCTACGTGCAAATCCATCCAAGACACAGGCGTGTGCTTTCCATCTACGCAACCGTGAAGATAAACGTCAGCTTAAAGTAACCCGGCCGGGAACACCCCTGGAGCACTGTGGTAACCCTCCCTACCTATGAGTTTACCTTGGCCTGCACTCTCTGTTATAAGACCCACATCAAGAAAACGAAAAGTAAAGTATGTTAAACGCAATAACATCTTCAACAAACTGACTGGCACAAGGGGTGCCTGCCCACATATCCTAAGATCGACTGCACTTGCCTTGTGCTACTCATGTGCAGAGTATGCTTGCCCTGATGGGAAAGATCAATCCATGCCAAGAAACTTGATCCAGCGCGCAGGATGTCTTCGCCCAACTCCAACGAACAACTTATACTTCGTAGCAGAATTGCTCCACCAGACATCCGTCGTAGTGTAGCGAGCATGCAAGAGCGTAGCTGACAAGTATCTAATATGAAGCACCCTATGTCCGGACAGAGACCAGTTGTTAACCGCCTTAAATCCACAGAGAGTTTCTTCAGCAAAGTCCAACCCCTTGAAACAGTCTCTATGTAGTTTAAGAGAGTCGCCTTGTGGAAAGAAAGACTTGTTATCAACCAAGTAACGTCTATTTGTATTGATCCTGGTGAGCATTTTCCACCTGGAGCTGACTCCTCATGGGCTGAATGGCGATGTCTCGCTCATGACATCCAAACCGACCATCCAAATTAGCCCTAAGATTTCACAGGGTAAATGAGAAAAAGGTCCATGGTCCGACCGCTAATAGTCTCGTCCTCAGGGACCCCATATTTTCCCGGAGGTGGTCAACATTTTTGTATCAGAAGAAAGCTATATACACTGTAAAAAAATACTGTAAATTTTACAGGAAAATCCTCAAGCAATTCTGCCAACAAATTACCGTAAAATTTACAATATACTGTAAACATTGATTTAATCGAAACACTCAAAAACATGGCGAGTTATTACAGGGATTGTGAATGTGTGTAGAGTAAAAAAGCACTGACGAACACCCTAACTTAGTAGGCCTATTCACACATTTTTGCAGTGCATATACTGTAAAGTTGACAGTTTGTTGTAAAATGTATTACATCAAACTGTAAAATATACAGTAAATTTGAATGAAAACCCGTAAAAAGCTGTATTTTTACGGGGTTTTGTTGGTATAATTGCTGCCAGGATTTTCCTGTAAAATTTACAGTATTTCCCCCTAATTTTTAGTACTTAATCGTATAATCGAAGATTCATCGGTGTATAATAATGTTGTTACTCATTAAAATTCGAATAAAGGCTTCATTTTTAAATTTTGTCATTATAGGCCTGAAATATTGGACATAAAATTTACAGTACTTTCCTGTATTTCCAAATTACAGCCAAATACTGTAGTTTTTTACAGGATTTTCATGTAAATTGCACTGTAATTGTTTACAGTGTACTATTTTTCTCATTAACCCTCTGAAATCTTAGGGCTACTTAGGATGTTCGGTTTGGATGTTATGAGCGAAAATATGTCCTATTTTGGTCGACCAATATTAATTTTACAGAGTAGGCCTACTCTATGAAATTACAAAATCACGTTTTTAGCTCTCACATCAAAACGGATTGAAAAGTCGGCGCGAAACTTTACAGAGATAGGGTTTTGGGGTGACGGTCATTCTATATCAAGATGAAAAAGGTATATACTTAAATCAGGTCATCTCCCTTTAAGTGTACCCATGCACTGTTTATTTCTTGGTAGCAGTCCCATGTATGTTCCAAAAGCGCGTGTTCATGCCATGACCTGTGTTTTGAACAGGGGCCGGTAGTCCCGCGCGCGTGGAGGGAATGTTTTTGAAAGCCAGTTGAAAAAACAAAAAGGCTGAAAGCGTGAGTATTTTCATGCGCCCTAATAAACGTGACGGCGCATCCGCAACTTGTAATCGCTGCGTCCTTGAGCAAATACCACATTTTTACCACATTTTTCAGTTTCTTTATTGTTGTCGTCTGTGTTTTCATTTTGTACAAAAACAACAAACAGTGAGTATTCTTTTCTCGCATTTCTTTCCGCGTTAATTTTGGGGTTTCTTACTGCTTCTTGAGGATTTACAAGTTTTTAAAGATCGCATTTCAAAACAGAGGTCTGTATCAGACAAAGATAGACTCATCAAAGAAATACACCTGAAATAAGAAAAAAGTGTCGTTTTAAATCGGAAAATTGGATTTGTGAAAATAGTTACCTTTAAAAAGGTAAGCAAAAACAATAAACACAGGTGAAACAAAAAGCAATATACAAAATAAGTAAAAAGAAAAAAAAATCCATATGGATGGCGATCAGAATTATCCCCTTCCTTTTTCCCCTACTGAACAGAAAACTATCAGAAACTTTTAAAAAAAATATTTCTTGATTCGCTTTACGATTTTTTCCACACCTGTAATTATTAATAAACGAAAAAAAAAGAGAGAAAGCAATGAGGAGGAAGGAAAAAAACCAATAGGGGAAAAAGAAGGGAAAGAGGGAAAGATAAAACAAATAAGAACAAACGAGGAGAAAAAGAAAACAAAGAATTCAATTAAAAAAATCCTTTAAAGGCTGCCAACAATCCTATAGGTCAGATCATATAGATCTGACTCAAACTCATGTGATTTTACCATCTGTTTCAAATTCTCGTGAATGTCCCTATTTACAAAGTTTGACGTTTGGTTGATCTTATCCATTTTTTTTTCTAAATGTGTTATGCAGATGTAAATTTAGGGAACAAAAACTTCTCAAAGTTAAATGTACTATGCTGAGCATGAATAGAAATATCAGGAACACCTTTCTCAACAGTTATATATAACTATGATGACCATTGAATAGAATAGCACTTTGGGTGTGTGGGTTTATTTGTTTATTATTTTAGGCTTAGTTCGTTTTCTTTGTATTTGGCTTGATGGTCCTACTCAGTGTGTCTGAAAGTTTTCCGTTGTTTGTAAATTTGATAGTTTGATTTTTGATAAAACCATAAACATACGACGGGAAAAAAGAAAAAGAAGACAAGAAATAATGAAAGAAACGAAAAAGAAAGAAAGAAAGGAAAGAAGACAAGAAAGAACGCTCTTACTAAAAGGAAAGAGAAAAGAAAAGAAAGAAATTTGTAAGGGAACACTTAAAGAAAAGAAAGAAAAAAAAAGAGAAAGTAAGTAGTAATTAGAACGAAAATTAACAGAGAAAGAAAAATCAAAAAAGAAAGAAAAAAGAAAAAAAAAAAATAAAGAATTTTTTTTTTTAAAAAACTTCTAAAAAGAAGAAAAAACCTAAAAGAAAAAAGAACAAACACTAAAAAGAACAGAAGAAAGAGAAAGAAACGAACACTTTAAAAGTTAAAAACTAAAAGAAAAAGGAACACTAAAAAAGGGAATGAACACTAAAAAGAAAGAAAGAAAGAACATTTATTTTTAAAAAGAAAGAGAGACACTAAAAAGAAAGAAAAAAATTGAAACAAGGAAAAGTACCCCTAAAACGAGAAAGGAATTTTTTAGAAAAGAAAAAACTAAAAGAAAAAACATATAAAGAAAGAAAAAACTAAAAGAAACACACTCCACACACACAAAAAAAGAGCCACAAAAAGAACGTATAAAACTAAAAAAGAAACACACTAAAAAGAAAGAAAAAACTAAAACGTAAAAGAACACTAAAAAGAAAAGAAAACTAAAAAGAAAAGAAAGAAACAAAAAACTTAAAAACTGAAATGAAAAAAAAAAAAACAAAAAAAAAATAAAAAGAAAGAACACTACAAAAGAATGAATGAAACACTAAAAAGAAATATAAGAAACACTAAAAGCAGGAACGAGGAAGGAGACACTAAAAAGAGACGAACGAGAGAACACTAAAAAGAAAGAAAAAAATAAAAGAAAGAACCACTAAAAAGAAAAATAGAAAAGAAAAAATATTAAAAGAAAGAAACACTATAAAGAAGAAGTAAAAAGAAAACACTAAAAAGCTATAAAGAAAAAAGAAAGAAAGATGAGAACCTAAAAAGAAGAAAGAGAAAGAAGAAAGAAGAAAGAACACTTAGAATAGAAAAAGAAAGCAACACTAAAAAGCAAGCAAGAAAGAAAGACACTAAAAGCCAAGCAAGAAAGGAAAGAAAAACCATAAACAGCAATGAAAAGACAGAAAAAAGAATTAAATTTGCAATTTCTTGGTTTATTGTTATGTTTTTATGTGATGTTCGATGGTCAAGGCTGAAACCCATAAAAGGTAAAACTGTAGAGCATGAAAATAAGACACAATGTGAGAAATATCGAAATCCGCGCAGCATAAAATGTCCGCGTACTATTTTACGCTGCAATTGGTCATAGGAAAATCGACCCGCTGTCAGCATACCCCAAATTTACCACAGTTATATTTATAACACTAGATAGCAAACGCCAGCTCAAAAAGCCGTAACCATCTTTTCCCGCAGCGAGTACTTTATTTCCATAGCGTGTGTACAATTTATTCATATATTCCTTGATTTACAAGCTGTGGTGACCAAGTTATTATACTATTCGCATTGCCTTAGAACGATGTACAGTTCAGGCCAACAGGTTACGGAGCATGCGCGTACGCGTGCGAGTTTCACAGAATGGATACCAGTCATAATGAATATTTATAATTTTCAAAACCGGTTACGGTGGCCGCCTATTCTTACGCGGGGGCGTACGGCATTCTGTTATTAATCTTGCAATTTACCCCAAATCGCTCGAGGGTGCCGGGAAATATCTAGGCTGTACCCCAGTCTCGGCTATGTCTCTGGGTGTAGAGCGCAATTGGTTAAAAGATAATGATAAATCGGGGCTCTCTTTCTCTAAAAACTAAAAAACTAGATGAATTTTCAGCTTACAACCCCCGCGACGGCCCTGCCAACCAACTTGGCCAAATTGCAAAGGGCTACTGGAATTAACACTAGGTGGAGTAGCCCGACGCGACTGTACGAATCTTAGGAAACGGTCTCAGCAGTATCGATTACAAATTAAACGTGACTGCAATTGCCTTGCGCACATCCCGGGTAAATTTGAATGCTAAATACGGGGCCCACAGATACGAAACAAAGCAGGTGTGGTATCAATGGCACGCGACATGGTATCAGTTATCGATTACGACACCGCAGCTCCCTTATCAGAGTGCCCAAGTATGGAAAATAAACAATAGCAATAAAAATATAAAGACGGGGAAGGAGAAGAAAGAAGTAAGAAAATCAGAAATTGCCCTTGTGAATTTTCCTCGTTTTTTGTTTTGTTTATTTGTTGGTTGCAGTGGAGTAACAGCGGGGGGGGGGGGGGTAGTGTACCAGGCAGTTCGGAGATCCAGAGAACCTTGGTTTGTCCACTCGATAGGGTGCGCACGCGTACTCTGGTTGCGAAGCGCCTATGTATCTTTCTCGCGCTCTTGTTTGGCTTGCCTCTACTCTCGTTTGCCCCTTCTATTCGCATTTGTCGGTGCGAACGCTCTCGATCTGGCTTGTCCGTTGGGAGGTTCGGTGGAGTAGGGGCGTGTGTGTGGGTGTTCGGGGTGGGGTGGGTGGGAGTAAAACGAACCCTTGCCCCCCCCCCCCCCTTCAGCACCCCAAAATGAACTGACTGTTGTACAGTGTCTATGGAGAAGGACCCAAATTTGCCCCTCAAAAAAAAGCTTTGGCACCCCTTCAGGCCCCCCCCCCCCCCACATTGGCACAAGTGTCTGGTTACGCACTGGTTGGTTGTAGTATTTCCTTATTGAGGAATGGGGCTGATCATTCTGATGCCAATAAATAGGGCCTACTCATGCATACTGCAGGTGCCAACAATCAACAAGATCTCCATTTATTTTCCAAAGCCCAGTGGTGTCATCTTTCCAGAAAAACATGAATTATTTCCCACCGCTATAAAGCTGTCTGAAATCTTTCCCCAAATCATCTCAATTTCAATGTTACAGCTTTACTTGCCCATCCAACCGACCCGTAATTCATCCCTTGTGAACAGGGTAATTAAAATTGTATGTTCTCAAATGGGTCCGCTAGTAATTATATTACTTGTATTTTCTAAAAAGTATACGGTCAAATCCACAGATAACCCGGATTTTCTTGATTCCATGCATTTTCCTTACCATGTTGCCTGATTATGTGAACATGAGGGTCTATTTACGTTGTTGCTTTTATTTTGTGATTTCTTTTCATCTTTACTATTTTAAAATACAAAACTGGAACATCCATTACATCCAAAATAACGACAGTATTCTCAAGCATTGCAGCGAATAGGGCTGATTGTTTAAAAGGAATATTATACTCTAAATCCGACATAAACAACGTCCTCACTGTTTGTGACGGAGATATGACCCAAAGAGAAAGCCCTGTCTCTGTACCCAAACCACAGGCCCCTACGCAGGGGGGGGGGGTCCACTTTCTGCTTGACTTTTTGTAAATAAAAAGATAAGTCATTTTGATGAAATTTGACTATTGTTTTTTTCTTTCCTTTTTGAAACTCCACTTTTGGGTGATGAGATGTTCACAAAGTTTAAAAAAAAGGCGCATTTTAGATCAACTTTTAAAAATAGTCACTTTTTTTAAAGCCCTGCACCCCTCCCCCCCAAAAAAAAAACAAATTCTGCGTATGGCCCGCTTTACCAGTGTTCATTGAAATGGTGCAACGCGGAAATCTATCCATAACAAAAAACATTTACGTTAAACATATGTCAAGTGCAAAGAAGTGAGGACAAGCGATATGTTCTCCTGAAACGTTTGCACACTATTATCCTAGAGTACGCGATAGTCGTCTCAGGCCCATTACTTTCTCTTACTTTTTTATTCTTTTTTTTATCAATTTTTCCTTATCATTCCACTAGGCCCAGGCGCGAGGAGGAAAGCGAAAGCCATTGGTGTATTCGCACACGATCCCACAAAAGGGAAGGCGAAAGGCGGCCCATTTCCTGATGTTCGATGAAAATGTTACAGATTGGAGAAAATTCGGAAAAAAGGGATGTTACAAAAAGTAACACGCGGGTTAGATCGACTTTAACGGGACAAAAATATTGTGCACGGATTTCTTCCAAAAGGTTACATTTTCAAAGTCCGACCCCAGAATAGGGTGTTTTTTTATGGCTACTTACCTTTCTTAAATCCTTCTAAACAATTTTTCCTTAGCTTGTTGTAGCAGGAGTAATGGCGTTGGTCAGCCGCTTGCGCTGGTACAGCCGGTCGACCCTCAGTGGAAATTCTCCCCCTCCCCCCGGGTGCACACCATGCCTAGGGTAACTGTCAGAAAATAAGGTACCAAAATAGTGCATCTACACCATGTGTGAACTTCGACCGTATGTGGGGTGCTATGTGTGACCTTTGACAACAGACTTTCTGTGCCCAGGTCAGTAGGTCTACGTAAAAATTGACCCCTAGTGACCTTTGACCTCTTGGGTCACTCTAAAAACCTAATAAAAACTGATCAGATGTTCGCCCTGCCTTCATGCTAAATATTAGACCCATTAGCCACCCACGCACTCCAATCTTGAAGCGGACGCGTATGCAAGGCGTTTTTTTTAGACCCCCCTTTTCAGGATCGTTGTCACACAAACACCCCATATTTTTTAAGTTACCCAAAAGTCCCCATATTTTGTGACATTTTACCACTGTCACCGACCCTATTTTCGCGAAAAGAAAAAAAAAAACACCAAACGACTTATTTTAGAAATTTTGCAAAAACACACCCAGCGACCCCATTTTGGGAAAAAATTGTCATATGTCACTCGGGAAAACCCTTATTTTGGACTTATTTTTGGCTTATCTAACCCAAAGGCCCCTATCTTTTTCTGTACGAATTGCCCCTGGGATCTGGAAGCACGAACCTACACACAATTACCATGTTCATAAGTGAGTGCCTCCCCCCCCACCAGTCCATTATTAGCCCATATGTCAAAGTTTTACGAAATTGATTAGCCGGACGGACAGACGACAGACAGACGATCGTTTTAGTAGATAGATGATCTAAGGATTGCGATACAAGCAATGTACTTATTGTTTTATCTTCTATCAAGCTGTCATTTAAACGTTAGATGCATGAGGCGCAGGTATGGAAATGCAAATAAAAAGGAATGGAGATCTTTATTCAAGAGTGAGGGACAACTATCAAAATAAAAATGATTTGTACCGAGTATTAGTACTATGAGCAAATAAATCCGGTATTTGACTGATAAATAAATAAGAATACATAAAACTACTTATATTTGATTAGAGTTGCAAAAAAATGCTCCATCATAACTCCAAATCAAACACATCAAACCGAGGAAATCGGGGACTTGGAGCGGCCGAAACACCTGCCTGGCATACCAAAATAACAATGTGCACGTGCGACAACCCCCAGGGGTTGTCACAGCCGCTCAGTTCCCAGGGGCCCGTTTTAATCCTGCGCAAAAAATAAGCTGTCGCACTATGGTATGGCTAAGTGTCTCTACGCACTACGGCAAGTCGAGAGACAGTGCGAGTATACCAGAACCATGTGTTTGACTAATGTTTGTGGGGGAGTATCCCCGACCTCGGGGGAGACTTGAGACGTTTTCCCTACAGATTCGGGAGGTCACGGTAGATGGGTTGAAGAGTCTAGTGTAAAGTTCAGTCGCTTAGCGTTTACATCACCGTGGACCCGAGCCGAGGGTCAGGAATTATCCTGCTCGCGTCGTGCGTAACAATACGCCACGGCTCATTCGAATGGGGCTCGTCGCCACTCTAGTAGTAAATATAGCTCGGTGGTTTTGAAGCATTAAAAAGACATTTTTGAAGAGCGAACTCAAGTTATCCAAATTGATATATGCATAGTTATGTGGTAATTGTCTAGGAGGAAAACTACACTGCGACGGAGAGAAATGCAAAAAGGCGTATTTATCTAAAATAAAACGAGTTGTAAAGTCCGTCCATGATGAAATAGTGCCACCTTCAGAAATGACCTCTAAATTGACTTGCCTGAACCAATACAATCCATATAAAACAAACTAATGGATGAGCGTAGATTTGTACATGGCGCTGAGGTCCCGGCTATATTACACATTGGAAGGCCGTTACCAGCAGCCGTTGAATATTATCGCGGAGATCTCCGATAACAAATTCCTTCGTTTGCGACACAATAAACCTTTCTAGTAACCATTCACAGGTTTACTAAGCAGTTACCAATGCAACCGTTGTAAAAATCTCAAGTTAGGGCTCTTTCAAAAAAAGTGTGCGATTATTGCTTTAAAGCTCTGTAACCACTCGCATTACAGATCTTTCAAATGGCTATGAAACCGGGGAATTGCAATCTTAAAATGGGGTTTATTCTGTATTTTACAGTCCATTTGAGTTAATTTTTATGGACCGTGATGGTTTTAGTGTACAAGTAAGTCAACATTAGTACACAGACCTGATAATTTAATGTTCTAAAAAAAATTGAAACCTTATGAGATTGACAGAGGTATAATGTCGAATTTGATACCCATACGAACAATGAGTCTCGAGATGAGATATGCATGCTGTTTTTTTTTAAACTCGGGTGCGATACCCAACAAGAAAATCATGTACCCCCCCCCCCCACACAAGTGTTCACGTACCACATTCACGAAGAAAGCCAACAATCTTCAGGCAATGAATTGCATCAGGCTGCGAGGCGGAACAGTGGGTCTGCAAAAATGGCATTACGGAGGTATCTGAATCATCAGGCAGTGAGAGTGAGAAGAAAGAAAGTGAGTAGTATATCAAGTATGAAATGGACACATACACGAAAGACAGTCATACACTAACGGTAAACAGAATTGAATACCCGTAACAGGTGCACTATAACATATTTAGACCCAAAGCTCACCATATAGGATCAAACCAAACAATATGTGCATAGCTCTTATTTTTATAAGTGGATACAATGGACGGGCACCACGACACAGGCAGTTGTGATTTCACTTAAAAATACTTTTATTTTAACTATCTTAATAAATTTTAAACTTAAGTATAATAATGGAAATTTTTGAGTTTTGAAGAGCGCACCAGTTTTCAAATGTGAGAAGATTTTTCACAGTTGTGTTGGCAATTGTCTAGTAACTTACCTGCGA
The DNA here is from genome assembly GCA_023653785.1 of Ophioderma brevispina. Lineage (NCBI taxonomy): Eukaryota > Metazoa > Echinodermata > Ophiuroidea > Amphilepidida > Ophiodermatidae > Ophioderma > Ophioderma brevispina. The sequence continues at coordinate 39,041 of JAMKCH010048806.1, forward strand.
ACGACATGCTCAAAAATGCGTATTTTTTCATAAAATTGTTGTTATTAGAATCAGAGATCTCGATTGTAATTAACGGCGGAGATGGAGTGGAGATCGCATTAGTCTTTCGTGCGAAATAGTGGCACCTCACAAAAATGACCTCTAAATTTAACTTGCCTGGAAACCGACGGCGGAACAACTTATGAAGAGTTGTAGACACGTGACAACGGGAACAATTGTTTCCCGGCATTTCATATTCGAAGTAAATTTCCAGGAGCCATTGAATCAATTCTAGGAGTCTCCGATATTGAGGATCTTAATTAAGAAATCCTTTCCTACATAGAGAAGTTTGAGCTCTTCCATTCACGTATAGATAGTTTACCAACCAATTACCTGGTCGATAAGCCAAAAGAGGTTTCTAGTCAGCATTGCCTCATAGCGTTGTGAGGAAAGTCAATGTCGTGACCCAATAAAATGCTGAATTTTCGGTGACGTATTTAAAAAAAAATCCTACACAACGCGTGGCGAGATCCAGCAAAACGCGTTGTGAAGTGTGAATTCTCGCACGCGTTGGCAAAAACGCTATACGTGTTGCGTTGCGAGTTCAAAAGGCGTTGTAAGGACCAACAAGCCATAAAGGTCATAACGCTATTGCCGCAACTCATTGGAGAACGTACACAACACGTTGTTGAAATTCCACAAGCTTCAACAACGCAATGGTCGAAAGTCAAATAAGCAATAATGGGGGGAGGGGTCATAACGTAATGTCGCAATGCGTTCTGAAGGCCCGCGACGCGTTTTGAAGGTTCGAAACGCTGTCTCATTTGCAAGCGTGTCAGGCCCACTCTTTGCAAGCGTTGTCAGGGCCCTTGCAAAACGCGTTGTCATCGTTTTTTTCAAAATCGTCATTACAAATTCATCATCTGATTGGACGACACCGCAACACGTTGCAGCCAATACGTTGCGGCAATACGTTAGGTTGCGGCAATACGTTATGTACCCTTATAGCGTGTATAAGGCTTCACAACGCGTTGACGCTCGCAATGCGTGTGAATTGTGAGATTCCTACAACATGTGGCTAGAGACTTAGAACGCGTGGGATTTTTTTTAAATACGTCCCCGAAATTCATCATTATAATCTGCCAATCGCAAAGCAGTTTGAGTTGTGACATTTCGGCAATTGAGTGTATCTATCTCACAAGCGTTTTGCAGCAAACATTATGACCCTTAGGGCTTGCCATACTCGCCCAACCACCCCCATTACTCCATCAAACATTGAGAGTTTTGGGTGTCAGAAGAAGAAAGTTCATATTATTTTTCTCATTACCATAGTGAAAATTAAGCCCAAACGTTTCCCTTTGATGATACACTGCAAAAAACAGTGTGGCGAAAACGGCCATGGTGGCAAAAGTGGTTTGTTACGAGATTTGACCGTTATTCCTTTAAACAGTTTGCTATCAATGTATAAACAACTATGTCAAATCCCAAACATGTTTAGTTTTAAACATGTTAGATATGGTGTTTAGATATTAAACAGACATTTCAAAAGTTAGGAAACGTGGTGCAAAATAGTGTTAAGTGTTTAATTTCTAAGTTTTTGCAGGGTTAGCCTACGAACATAAATGTCTCCAAATGTGAGCGATCACATAAATCATTTTAAATCATTTAAAAAACCACTGTCGTGTGAGTTTTCTAACTAAAAAAATAGCCAAATCAGAAAAAGCATGGCAGGCCACTTCCAATTTTTGCGCCACCAGTATTGAGTCGAGAATTAGGAAACGTATGTTATTTGACGTTTGTGTACTCTAATATCATATAGGAAAAAAAAAACCTGCATTTTTCATCGAAATATGTGAAAGAGCGTATTCGTCTGATCGTGTCCAAACATGTGGTTCTCAAAATGATCAAGCCAGAGATGGGTAAAACGTCTGGCTGCTCACTGAATTCACGCCACGCGTTTTGAAGGTGTCGCACGCAACGCATTGGTCAGTCACTTTGGCAACGCGTTGTCAGGCACTTTTGCAATGCGTTTGTCAGGGGCCCTTTGCAACGCGTTGTCATCGTTTTTTTTTAAAATCTGTCATACAAATTCCTCATTCTGATTGGACGACACCGCAACACTTTGCAGCAATACGTTTGCGGCAATACTTTAGTGGCGGCATACTTATGACCCTTATAGTCGTTGCAAGCTTCACAAACGCGTTGCGCTCGCAATGCGTTTGTGAAATTGTGAGATTTCCACAACATGTTGCTAGATACTTAGCAACGCTTTGGTTTATTGTTTTTTTAATACGGTCACCGTAAATTCTCATTCTAACGTCTGCCGACATCGCCACGCGTTGCGTAACTAAAAAATGACATTTTCCGCAATGCGTTTGGATCTTCTCACAATTCGTTGCAGCAATCATTATGACCCTTGGCTTGCCATAAAACTCCGCCCCCCCCCCCCCATTGACTCCATCAAAAAAAATTGAGATTTTTGGTGCAGAAGAAAGTTCATAATATTTTTCTCATACCCCTAGTAAAAATTTAAAGGTCCCTAACGTTTTTGCCTTTTGATGGATACACTGCAAAAACAGTGTTTAGAAACGTGGGTCAAATTGGTGTTAAGATTTGATCAGTTTAATTTCCTAAACAGTGTTTTGCAATCAAATGTATAAACACCTAATCAATCCCTAAACTGTTTTAGTTTTAAACATGTTTTAATATGGTGTTTGAAGATATAAACAGACATTTCAAAATGTTTAGATAACGTGTGCAAAATAGTGGTTTAAAAAAAGTGTTTAAATTTCTAAGTTTTTTGCAGTGTACCTACTAACAAAAAATTTGGGTTCCCCCCCCCCCCCCCCCCCCCCCTCCACTGTGATCGAATCACATAATCATTTTAAAAATCATTTTAAAAACACCCTGTCGTGTGAGTTTTAATAACAAAAATATGCCAAATTCATAAAAATGCATGGCAGCCCACCTTCCAATTTTTGCCGCCCAGCTATTGATTCGAGAATCGGAAACGTTATTTTATTTAACGTTTGTGTTTATCTCTAAATCATATCGTGTAAAACCTCGCATTTTTTATCGAATATTGAAAGAGCTTCTTCTTCTTATCGTGTCCAACCACTTTGGGTTCTGCAATATGATCCAGCCAGATGGGTACAACGTCTGGCTGCTACTGGCATCCGCACAGGTCCTTGTTTGTGCATTGTTTGCCCAGCGTGGGGCAGACACCAACAGGTTTTCCATTGTCATGTGTGTTGCTGTTCCACAGCCACAGGTAGTGTCCTGATCTCTCCAGATAGCCCACTTCTGCAGAAACCTAGATCGGCCAGTGTTGGTTCTCAATCTATGATGCATCGCATTCAAGCCCATGAGGAGGTCAGCTCCAGGTGGGAGAATGCTCACCAAAGTTCAAGTCCCGATAGATTTTACTTCGTTGATGGCAAGTCCCTGTTCTTCCACATGGCGACTCTCTTTACCTCTTAGAGACTGTTTCAAGAGTTGGAACTTTGCTAAGAAACTCTCTCTAGATTTAAGGCGCTTGGCAGCAGGTATCTGTCCCGACCTAGGGTGCTTCACATTGGATACTTTGGCAGCTACGCCTTCTTGCTGCTCGCACGTACGACGGATGTCTGGTGGAGCAATTCCTGGCTATGATGTACAGGTTTTTCCGTTTGGTGTTGGCGTTGGACGGAGGCATCCCCTGTTATAATCCGCGGAGCTTTAATGTCTTGATCGATGCTTCTGGCATGGGATGATGTTTCCCATACAGGGCAGGCATACTCTGCACATGAGTTAGCACAGGGCAAGTGCCTTCGATCTTAGGGTAAATGGGCGAGCACCCCATCTGGTCCATTGAGTTTTGTGCAAGATGTTATTGCGTGAACATACTTTACTCTTCGTCTTCTCAATGTGGGTCTTATAAGAGAGATGGTCCCAAGGTACTCCTAGGTATACAGTTCTCACAGTGCCCAGGGGGTTTTCCAGACCAGGTAACTTAAGCTGACACGTTTGGCTTCACAGTTGCGTAGATGAAAGCACACACCCTGTGTCTAGATGGATTTGGCCGTAGGTGTTTTTTCCTCATAGTAGAGTGAGTTCATCCAAAGGAGAGTCTCTCTTCAACAAACTGTGAAGTCGGCATCGTTGTGCGCTAATTCCAAGATCGTCTGCAAAATAAAAACTACCAGGTTCCTGCCTCCTAGGTTGGTCGTTGGTAATATATGTTAACTGAGAGGTGCAAGCACCCTCCCTTGTGGTAGACCATTCCTGAGACTACGCCATCGGCTCTTCTTCTCTCCTAGCTGAACAAAGAACATCCTGTTAGCCAGCAAACCACGGATAAGCTCAGCAATCGGATGTCCCTTGGTAATTGTCCAGGATCTTATGGGAGTAGGGTCGATCTGCGATTAACAGTGTCGTATGCTGCTGGAAGAGTCGACGAACACCAGCTCCGGTTACCATCCTTCTCGAAACCATCCAATGTGTTGAGTGAGGTTGAGTACTTGACCCCCCCACCCCCCCCGCTTGTTTTGATTTGCCTGGCCGAACCTGCTGTTCTGGTATGAGGGTGTTCGTCTATCACAGGTGCATAAGATCGAGCAGGAGGCGTTCAAAGAGCTTGTAGGTAAAATGGGCTAAGGAGTGATATAGGTCTAGCTCTTGGGATTGGATGGCTCTTTCGCATGCTTTAGGAGGCCATAACCTGTGCGTTCCTCCAATCTTGGAACCTGTGGGGAAATAAGGCAGAATTGTAGAGCTCAAGAAGGCATCCTTTGCTACTGGCCAGAGTTTTGTATTGCTCATAGAGATGTTCAAGGAAGAAGGCCTACTGCTTTTCCTGTTGAAGTTTAGCAATACCGGATTCCAATTCTTCCATTGTTGAAGGGCGATTGAAACCATGGTCACCACTATAACCTCTTATGGTCTATTTTGATCTTCTTGGGTTTCTTGCTGGCAGCTTTTGCCATTTAAAAGCAGTCGTGGGCAACTTGGTTGGGTGTGACATTGGCGGTCCTGTGGAGGTTCTGTTGGATTCCCCCTCGAGCTTCGATGGTACAACCATGCTTTCTTTGCTGTTTATGGGTCAATATCGGTGGATCAATTAAAGTGTGCCCGGTTTTGCTCTTTTCCTGGGAGATCCGCATCCGAGACTTCCTCACCTTTAGCATTTGTTTCACCTAAAAAGGAACAGCTTCAAACATGGTGATATACTCTTGATATTCTCTAGCCAAATCTTGGAATGGCCTGGTATATATTCCTTCCTACAGCTCTGGTATGATCTTCTCGTGGCAGTCTTGTTCACTAGTTGGGCAAATTTGTCACAGTTATGGGGTTTTTGGAGCAATCCTCGTCACATTCTGAATCCAGGTCATCAGTGATCCCCTTGCAGCCTGCTTCCTGTAGTTCAAGTAGGCGCGTAAAAGGCACTTGGTTTGGTCTACTGCAAGCGTTGACTTGGATCCCGATTGGTCGATGTTGAATTTGTGGAACAGGATCCAGGACAATCTTGCTACAGAGGTTAGAGATGTTATTGTTAACAATAGCTAGATCAGGGTTGTAACCTCTCTTCCAGCGGGCACTATGAAATGATGTCGGCAGCTTAGAGTCGTGAAGGAGACGTAGATGTTGACTGTCTATCCATTCTTCGACAGCTTGTCCGTCTTTGTTAGTTTCATTGTAGCAACATTGGGTACTATGGCTGTTGAAGTCGCCAATGAAGAAGTGAGGTTTGATGGAATTCCCAGGGTTGAGCTGAGGGTGCTCGAAGTCTACTGATGGAGGTTTGTAGACAGATGTAACTATGACAGAACTAAGCTCAATGGTGAGGACTTCGATGTTGTTATCATCAGACATTGAGGTTGCTTCTACTTCGGTACCTGTTCTCACGAATATAGCACTTCCGTATTGTCGATGTGGTCTCTCGGTGGCAAGGACCATTCCTAGTATGGTTGGACGGTGGTTATTGATTCCTCTGTGGGTTTCCTGCAGACATATGACATTGCAATGGAGATTGTTACACAAATCAGCAATGATGGTACGTTTTGCACTGGAAAAACCCTCCACATTTAATGACACTATAGTCAAGGTAGACCTTAGAAAAGGCCTGCGCTGAGGTCTAGTCATGATATGGGTATACTTAAGAAATGATGTTAATGGAAACAGTGTTTGGAGTTGTAGAGATTAGTTCGCTGCTTCGCTTCGCAGTTTTAACTTTGCTTCGCTACGCAGCTTAACAGGGGAGACCACAAGACGGTTCTCTGAAAGAGCTGCCATTTCAACATTCCCGACAACTCTCCTGGCACACGAAAAAAAGAAAAAAAAAACAGCATTCAATTATGTCTATAGACTGTGCAACGTTCCATGGCCTAGATTAACCCTCGGCTACCGAAGGGGGTGGGTGGTTACTCCCCTTTCAATTATTTTCCGGCTTGCTAAAATCCCTTTTTTTGGTGCCAAATTATTTAATGTAATTGTCAGTCGACATTTTCCGCTCCTTTTCATCCAAAAACAAACATCCTCCGGGGTATATGTAAGATACATAGTTGATCGCAAAGTGATGGGAAATTAGTACCAACATGCCAAGTACAACACAAGAATATCGCAGACTCTTGATTTTGGTACCAATAGATATAGCTATGGTCTTCCTTTTCCCATTGTTACCAAAATGAGTATACCAACATGTAAGAATTACGTCCGAATGACTTCATAAAGTTCGCATGTCAACAAAAACCGTCAATTTCCATAGCAGTGTGGAATAGAGGAAAATTCATTTTTTCACCAAAAAAGTTAGGACTGTCTGATTGTCACGCGGTTTTTGGCTCTACTTGATGGGGAATGACTAGTTTTACACATTCAGAGCGTTTTAGTGCTATAATAATGTGTTTGAGTCAGTAAAATTGCAAAATACCAATTTCCCACCCTATATCCATTTTTTTTCATACTTTCCTCAACTTATGACGTCATAGTGATATGTCATAATGGGGATGTTGGTACTTATTTTGATACCAATGGAAAGAAGAAACTCGAAGCTATCATGTGGTACCATATAACTTTATAGGAATCGGATGGTCAATAACGAAAATCACAGGGGGTCGTAACCCCCCCCCCCCCCCCGCCCTCGGGAATTTTGTTACAAACAATATAGTCCAGGCTACAGATTCATTGATACCTAATATCAACCTTGTTTTATTAGATATATAATGTTTTCAACTATTTCTAGACAAGTTTTTATGCTGATTCTGAATCCGATGGATGCCAGACGAGCAACCTTGAGCATTTTTGTAAAAACGCAAAAAATCAAAATGGCCACCAAAACACAAAACATTCATCTCTTGTTTACTCAAAAGTTGTGATTTTTCATCCTGTCTCGTTTAAACATTCATTGTGACCAATTAACATATGATTCTGTAACCACGTAATCAATGAATTCAATATGGCCGCCAATACAATAAAGTGTCTGATCGTGATCTATTTTTGACTGCAGGTTGGTAATTTGGTATCGATCCTGGTGTTTTGGCAGTCAAGAAATTAATTAAAATCATAGGACATACTTTTTAAAAATGTGATAATAAATTCCGTCATTATAGGATCCAAAGATGGCTTCCGATACTCTAAGACGGCTATAATTGATAGCTTTGTCTAACCTAGTACTGCAATCCCTGTGTATATCCCTGTAAGTCAATCAGATCAATGTACACATCATTAGGTAATCAGAGGAATCGATACTTGTAAGATGCCATCCAAAATGGGTATCCAATATGGCTGGAAATGGCACTTACTAAGCGGCGAAAAATCCAATCACTAATAGTCTAGAGAGATATGTTTCTTGTTTTGGTAGGTTTTAGGCGTCCATTGGCATCCATGTTGGGGTATTTGATGAATAACGACCCAATCCAATGACACTTAAGATAGCCTTGGGGTTTTTGGAAGGATTATAATCCAAGAAAAAACCACAAAATATATATATTTAGCCTACAGCGTGAATGAATACTGACCTTACTTGATGACATTTGCAGCCATATTGAACACCTATCTGGATGCCATCTTGCAGATAGCAAATCACTTTGATTATGTTATGAATTTAAATGCTTGAGAGCAGTATAGTGATATACACAAACAGGGCAAGCTATGCTTTAAGGCCGACTCGAAGATTTCCGATGAGGGCGCCCTCAATTTTCAAACAAATTGGTTTTTGCATGTACATAATGCTTGTCCATACACTAACTCACTGTGTGAAATAAGATTAAGATCAAAGCGAAGTCTTTTTTTTTTTTTTTCAATATAGAAAATCACATCTTGTTTAAAATGCGATCCAGGAAATTTGGGTATACACAGTATTCTATGCAGCTTGTATATACACATAAATGTTTACTGCATCAAAACGAAAATTCGGATTCATCTCAAACTTTGGAAGGAGCATTCTAGGTGACTATCTTAGTTCTAGTTGCTATTATTAATTAATAGATTTAAAAAATATTATATTCAGGAAATCTCTGAGTCAGGGAACTTTAGTAAGTAATGAATTTTGCATTTGGAGCCACTTATGGTTTATTGATTTGATTGATTAGCAATTGTTGAAAGCTATTCATATTGTTTCAATTAAGATTTGATGCTAAAGCATTGGTTACTATATCATGTACATTCTACGGTCAAAAGTAGATAAAATATTCAGAGGCTTTGGTGGCCATATTGAATCTCTTAATTAGAAGGTTAATGAATCACATGACTGGGACAGGCAAAAAATTACAATGGAGTAATTAACTTGAGTTTTGGTTTAGGTTGGCCATTTTGAATTCTTGCGTTTCCTCGAAAATTGTCAAGGTTTTTTCGTCTGGCATCGTCCGGATTCCGATTCAGCAGGGGAAGAAAACTTGGTATAGGAAAACATTGAAAAACATCTATATATATTGTATAACAAGGTAATGGTCTTGTAGCCTGAGACGAATAGCTCATGCATCGGTTAGACGAGGGTAAAATGAAGGTTGAGGAGGGAAAATTAAAATAAGAAAACGAACATGTTAGCTTCTCAAGTTCAGGTCGAAGATCATCTAATGATCTAGAGTAAATTGCAAATCACATTTTTGTACTCGGGTGGTTCCAAACTATATATCGACCACATACCCAGTTACCCCCCACAATTACCCAGATTAAAGTATTTGTCAAATTACGTTACAAAACGTATAGACACGAAAACTACACCCCTCCTCTTGCAATTTACATTGTATTACTGGCAAGCGTTTCCAACATTACCCCCCCCCCCCAAACAAAAAGAAAAACATCGGTGCGGTGTTAGTTAAGTCCTATAACCACTGAACGAACCACATTGCATATATTGAATTTCCATTGAGTAATTATGCCATTAATGGGTTTAATTTGTGACAAATTAATTATAATTAATTAAGCTGGACTGCCAAATTCCCCCCCCCACTGCATATTTGCCAGTGAACAGACTGAATTTATATGCAAACGAGCGGCTTTCAATTTAATATCGCCGTTTCCATTTCTTAACAAAACAGCACGTTTGAGAGCGAGTTTCAAGGTGTGACCTTTGTTTATATCGTAAACAACTTGGACACACTGATTCCTTGTTTGTTTCCATGGCACTGAGCATGATGACATGCATCGGTAAGGCTACCAAATTTATAGTAAATAGCCACAGGGTATAATTCTTATATGGTTCATGGTTCTTCAATGCCTTTTTTGTTTTTCAAATGTCCCTGAATCCTTTGTAAAGGTTCTGTAAAGAACCTCTCTCTTGAACATCAATAGTTCAAGAGAAAGGTGCTTGCAAAATTGAAGGGCCCAAAAAGGTTTTTGAAATAAGTATGTTTGAAGTGTTTTTGTTTTGTGTATTATATTCCAAATACTGAATAAAAATCCATCAATCAATTTGGGGATTTTTTTTTGTTTTGGTTCTTTAGAGAACATTTTAGGGTTTTATTGAGAGGACAACTTTAGAATAATTCTTTTAGTGTAAGTTGGGCATTTTTTGGTAATTAATCTATTTTGAAAATGAAAAGGTCGAAAACAGACATAGGAGGTAAGTATATATTAAGAATCGGAATAGCAACAATCAAAGATGAGTTTCAATATCAGCGTTTTAGGCGTTTGTACGTTTTAATTGATTGAAATCACACAATTAAATAAGAAAACAATAAAATGTTAACTATACTGACGTGTCAGAGTTAATGCACAACACTGTATATTTACCTTCTCAGTGTGAAAGAAGTCATTTTTTTCAATCTTAAAATAAAAGATCAATTAAAGATCCACCAAAAACCACCCGTTTTTCAAATCTTGTTGAAAAAATCTTTAAAATAAATAAATAAAAATACTTATTTTATATCTCTCCGAGACAAACGCAAGCCGCGAGCCGCAAAATGAACATGCGCGACAGCTTTGACTATTATACTACACTGGAAAAATATATTAGTCAATATTCTTCAAATTATAGTCCTAATTAAGACATCATTTGACTAAATCAAAACGATGTCTAACAGGACTAACAGGACTAATTGATAGAAGATTGGCTAATTTTATCTTGAAAAATATTTGTTTAGTCTGAGGAACTGTGCAATAAATATTTGTGGGGTAAGGTTTTTGGTACAAAAATACTTTCCCTTCCCTCCGACGTGCCACAATTGTTTGACAGCACATTTCAAAATGCCTTAATTATTATCACCCGGGCCTATGATTTTCTTAGATACGGCAAACTCAGTGAAGAGGGTGAAACGTCAAACCAAACGTATAAATCGCCACTACTATATTTGTTTACACGTTATTGCACATAACACAACAAAAACGGCAAAGCTAATAAACTACACAAACAAGGAAAGCAACAACAACAAAAACAGCAACTGAAAAAGGACAACAACAACTGCCCTAGCGTCTTGGAATATAATACCAATCTGCCAAAGAAATAAAATAAAAACAAATTTATCGATAGCCGAAATGATTTAAAAATTATTTTTAAACTTATCATTTCCATGACCTGATCCATTTCCCATCGTGAAAGTCGATCCATATTGGCTATATTGAACAATTGATTGTTTTGAACATTGTTTTTCTTTTTTTTAATTCATTTTTTTATTTAGGAAAATACGGTCCAATGGTTGCACAATTGTAGTAAATACTGTAGAATATTATTGTCATACTTCAATCGTTTTTAAGAACCACAATCACGATCTTACTTTCCATTTCTGTGTCAGTGTGAACTATAAAACATATATTTTCTTGTAATATTTTCCCTTCTAAATTGTAGTCGGCTTGTTTGTACAATAATTGGCAGGACTGCATACAGCGTTTTGATTGGCTGAAATATCCATGCCTGGAAAACTCTTGACCATTCACAGATCACCACTCAAACGGGTTTAGAGCGGACTTGACAAACCCGGGATTGAACAGTCGGAAAAAAGTTAGACATAACAAACGTAATTTGTATCTAGCTCATATCTTGAAGAGAATTATGTTCTCAAGACAACCACTCATAAGTTTACATTCGGAACTAAACAGCAGGCCCTGACTTCGCGCCGCGCTAACTCGTTTGTTTACTCAGCAGGTGTATTCTGACGTCACCGACCGGCGATGAACTCCCAGGAACAACAATGGTGTTCTGCAACAAATAGTTCGAAGAATCGTACAGTTGTCACAGTACGTGTATCCTATGCTTCAATTCTTCACATAAATATTTAATATAATTATCTGATTCCGTAACGATGACATTTTATTGGATTACAAGCAATTAGCAGTGGCAAAGTGGCCCGTTTTGTTATGAAACTGCGCAATGATATAGTTTTTGTTTATCGATGTTTGGCTGTGCAGTTGTGGTACACAAGACTCGATGTCCAACCCGTCTCCGGAAATCTGCCCGGTTCTCCTCTTTTCTCGCTTTTGAGAAGAAATTGAGCCTCAAAATCTTCAGGTAGGTGGCTATTCAGTTAACTTCGGGCCGTTTAATGAACTCTCGGGCCTCCTGAGGGCTAATTTGGTATATTTTTATTATGTATTTTTGTTGTTATTTGTGGCATGCAATGGCTTTCTCCGTGAATAAATAATTTGCATACTGAATGCGACCCATCGTGCATGTGAAACGTGGTCGATTGGGTATTGGGTAAATTGTACAGAAGTGTGTTCGGGATCCCATTGACATAGTTTACACACCATAATTTTATCCCAGGTTATAACTTGGGTAGACATTTGCAGGAGTAGAATTAGGTTTTCTGGATTTGTGAATTTGAAAGTGTTGTGCATGGTAATCAAGTTGAGTACTACTCGCTTTCCACAGACTGTCCCGTACGTACGTAGCGTAAACCGTTGAGAGCTGTGTGGAGTTAGCTATGTGCCAATGTTTGCATAGCCGGCCAGCTCTCTTGCGGCTCACTCCAACTCGCACCAGTAGATATGTTGGCATGGCAGTGCAGTGGCAAAAGACGGGATGGTATATTTCCAATGTCAGTATGCCTGGGCTTCGAGTTGTTGTTAATGTTATTCTTAAGTTACTCAGTAACTTCGCAGTAAGGCCAGCGCCTTTTGTAAACAATGATAAACAAAATCTAAAACAGATTTCACATTAGAACTTAGAAGTGTTGATTAGCCAAGTGACAGGTTGGTATTGATCAATCTTCACTTCCTATGTCAAACCGCGAGGCTGGTGGTTGGTGGGGACTGGTGAGGGTGGGTGAATTGGTGATGGTTGACAGAATGGTGCTTGCTTGGTGCTAGCCAGAAGTTGCCATTCATGCCATGGTGTGCTTACATGGTGATATTTCTGTACAACATTGCTATTGGTAAATCAAATATTAGCACATGTCTCACCATAGCATAGGCTACAGATGTTCATGTTACATGTTTTATAAACTGAATTAAAAGTGCAGACCACTCATGATGATGCTCAGACTTGAACCTGACCCCAATTTGACTGGATTGGCTATTCATCCCTGGTATACTATTTTTAGGCCTGGGCTACCAGGGCAGGCCAGACTAGCTTTACCAAAGACTGTGGCAAAGTCAAAGACTAGTACATTACAAACTTAAATTAGAATCCGAGACATTGAGTGATGTCATTTAAAAGAATTATTAAAATAAAATAGGCCCAACTGCATTGTGTAGTAGAATCCTAAATTTGTGGATATGTTGTATGTTGATCAAATGATAACCATTGCATTGACGGTGTGCTATGTTGTTCAATCCCGGAGCTCTTGAAATCAATGCATTGCCAAATTAAACTGCCCACCCGGTTACCACATTTAATTTTTTTTGCGAATGGCCATCTGCATCGTCCTTCAATTCCAAAATTTCATTTGAATCGGACATGGCATTTTAAGATGGGTGGTAATTATTGTGTGTGTTACAATAGCCCATAACCATTTTCTGGTTGCCATAAACAAACCATATTTAGCTAGGTAGCAAAATGGGAAAGAAGTCAAAATATTTTGCAGATAAGATGAGAAAAATACAACATTTCTAATAGTACTAAAATCTCAGGTCTGGTGGTGTGAAAGGTGGGGTCGTGGCTGATGATCGGGTAGTGCCCTTTTTTAAGTCTTAGTATCATTCAACCAAACCTCAGCCTCAACCCCACCACTTGCCCACAACAAATTGAATTTTGGTATCACTGTACTTTATTCATCACTTAATAGGCAACAATATAAGGCTGTAGTATGAGAGTTAAAGTTTTGCAAGCATGCCTTTTCCATCGAGCTTGTACCTCGCGCATTGCATCTGCTGTGGTAGCGTTTCTTGCGGTTTCTCCCGCAGTATCCTATATCAGTTTGTGGTGTTAGAGTCTTGCCTATTTGATGGTGAACATAAGTATAGTAATGTTTAATTTTCAAGTTAAACATTATGAAAATATTCGGGTTAATTTTCCATTGCAATCATGCAATCAAAAGCAAGTTTATTTACAGTTACTAATTTAGTAATACCAGAAATTAGTTTGTCAGTCTGGCGGTTGTTTACCGCGCAAACTAAAGTGGTATCTCCAGAGGCCCATTACCAGGATTTTTTTAGGGGAAGGGGTTGATTTTTTTCAAAAGAGACTTTTCCAAAAAAATTGACAGAAAAGCATAAATATTCTTTTTTGCCTCTTTTTGTCTTTTTTTCAGCTCTTTTTAGAGGGTTTGGAAGCTTTTCGAAATTGGGGTGCATCTGCCCGCACCACCCCTGCCATTGGTTACGGGCCTGGGTATATACTGATTCAAACTAAATTTTAAATTGCAATCTTTCAGATGCCATGAAACAGGAAAAGTGGTATGTTCTGATTGGATGTTGCCCCTTTAAAGGTCCGTACTGAGCAATTGAAACATTTCTTGTCTGATTCAATAGATTGTCAATAACAAGGTCTTAAGTTTCTCTGGAATTAGATTTGTCATTATGGTATGATGAGTGATCATGTGCAATACATTGGCATTACACTGGCCATAGGCTACAATGCATATAAGCCAAATGGAAATAGTGTACAGTAACTAACATGTTTGTTGTAAACTTATTGTCCTTGGGCAGTGGCATAACCAGAGGGGGTAGGGGGCTGCTTCCCCCTTGTGGGAATCTTACCCCCCTTGCACCCCCACAGGCTCCAGGCACCTAAGGCAATTTGCCTTGGGTGCCCCTACCATTTGCCTTGGTGCCCTAAAAAATGTGTTATTCTTTAACATGTAATGCCTTGGTGCCCTTTTAAAATTAAACAAAATTGCCATTGCCTTGACCATGTTGACCACCCCAATTCTTATTTTGGAGCCTGCGGCCCCACCCCCGCGAAATTAATTATTTTTTGCACAAACGCCAATTTACAGTGAAAACAACATGGGCCTATCCTGTACTAACAAATTTTAATACCTGTTTTCCCCTGAAAATATATGTTCCCCCTTTGCCAAGTTTGCCCCCCCCCAAAAAAAATGGTTATGCCACTGTCCTAAGGATTTTTGTCAATTGCATTATATGAAAGGTTGTAAAGTATCCAACAAGATCAAGATGGGAGGTAGAGAATGGTTGAATGGTTGTGTTGTATTTTAAGGTAAGAATGTCCTGGATTGATTTTGTTGAACATTGAATGGGATGTGGGTATTGGTGACAGAAACATGCATGCCAATTTTCTTTTTTTCCCCCAAAAACTGTGTTTTGTGACATTATTCATATTCAAAATTAAAAAAAAAAGTTTCTCAAAAACTAAAGGCTTTATTTTGAATATCCAGTGAGAGAATTGACATAATGGTTAAAAACTACCTACTGAATTTTGAATGCCATATCCCCCAGCTAGAAATAATTATTACTTGAAAAATTAGGGAATTAAAAAAAAATGAGATTAACATAAGAAATGAACCTAGCCTCTTGAAATTTGGGAAAGATGTGCACTGAAATTTATTCGCATAAGAAGAACCAAGTTTCAAATGAATTGGTTGGGTAATTTTATCATGATTTTTCTGGTGAAGCATAATAGCCAACAATCCTACCTTAAAAAATTAAAATGTTATAAAAGAGTCAATGTTGCATTACTTCAGCCACTTGAGGTCAAATGAAATAAGCCACAACTAACATCAATTATAGCATAATTTTCATGAACATATGCATGGGTTTACAACCCCAGGGCAAATGAGGGTTATGTGATGATCATCAAATAAAGCTTGAGCCAGAGGTGCAACAGGCCAAAATATTTAATCCTTTGATCCTTTTATAGAAGATTTTGTGCTAGGCTAATTCCGTGAAGTCTTACATGAAGGATGAACCAAAATATCATCTGACTATTTATAAACCACCCAACCCCATATTCACTCCCATCATACCCATACTGCAGTCAGGTTTTTGGTTCTCTGTGTTATCCAAACGAATGTTGGAGACTGCTGACAGTGTTTTCAGCCACAATAACCAATTGTGAAAATGAACACAAATCAGAACTCATGGAAACATAGCAGACAAAATCACTGTGAGTACTTCTCAGTATGTGCACTCTACTGGAACAGTGGTGTTTCTATTGTTGTTAACCTGATAATTTATACGACGTCGTCTTTCCAAATGGAGGATATATGGTGGTGAAAACTTTTGCCCGGTATAAGCAGGAAAATACCAGAGAAATGGCTGTTTCTGCTGTATTGGGGCAATTTTTTGTGTCCCCTGTCCTAAGGCAGGAAGACACATCTAGGGATCACTTTGTCCACTGTTGTTGTTGATGTAGAGTTGTTGTTGATGTGAAAAGGGTTAACATTTGCCTGTAATATCCACATACTTTGATGGATTTAAACCAAACTTGGGTCACATGTGCAACATGGCATCCTCCATTTTGATGAGGTCCAAGGTCACATACCAAGGTCAAAGGTCATATGAGGTCAAGTTGTAAGATAGGCTGAAAATGTAAAATTGACCTCATTTGAAAAGTTGAAGTTCAATTGGAACCAAGCTTGAATCATAGGTGCAACATGGGATCCCTCATTTGTTGATGAGGTCAAAGGTTACATACCAAGGTCAAAGGTCATGTGAGGTCAAGTTGTAAATAGGCTGAAAATGTAAAATTGACCTCATTTGAAAAGTTGAAGTTCAATTGGAACCAAGCTTGAATCATAGGTGCAACATGGGATCCCTCATTTGTTGATGAGGTCAAAGGTCACATATCAAGGTCAAAGGTCATGTTAGGCCTATCATTCACTAACCGCGACGGCAGGCGACACCCAGAATCTCAAGTTGTGATTGGTAGTGAAAGCAGGGATATATCGCTCATTTGGAGGGGATTTGAAATCGACGAAGTTGAGGTAGGTGATAGGTGAAATGTACACGGCCAATTTCTTCATGGTAGTTACCACACAGCTACTACCGAGTAGACATGGATTACCTACCCACTAGACGTACACTCGCCGGCCAGGATTCCGTGTATTTTTTGCCGCATAGACGGATAGTGTACATAGAGCGGCTGTCTCCCCCGTCGTGGAGTAGCTACGTGGTTACACCGGCTCTCAGAGCGCGCGGTATTTCTCATGGCCAATTTTGTTTTTTAGATATTTTTGGCGTATATTTGCATTTTTTATTACATGTGCGGGTATATGGGGGTTTTTGATGATGCCCGATTTGAATTTCGTAATGATTTTCCTAAAAAAACGTTCAAAAAAATGCTAAACAGAGAACAAGTGTATAGCGCCCTCATTTCATGACATTTTCATCCACTCTCAAAATGGCGTCGTGGTAACCGCGGAGTAGCTACGTGGTAGCTGCGTGTCTACTCCGGTACTGTCTACACAACATCCACCTTCTATCCGCCTAGTGGGCAATTACAGGGTAGCCATTGGGGTACATGTAGGTACAGCAGAGTAACCACATCACTGTATACCTAATAACTCCGTACTTTGCCAGTCCTATCTTGCAGCTACTGCCTCGCAATTAGCCCTGTGTGTACTGTGCAGTAGCTGCCGCGGTAGACATGGTGTAGCTGCCGTATAGGCTACCACGTGAGTAAGAAAATGGCCGTGTATTCCATGTGGTTTTGCAGAACTCCACATCCGTTAATGACAACAATGTTAAAGACATAATGTGGAGTTATGCTTAGAACTACCGGCAGAGCTGGAAATGCTAAGTTTATGTCAATCCATGATGAAATAGTGCCACTTCAAGAAAATGACCTCTAACTTGACTTGCCTGAACCACTTAAACAACTAATGGATGAGTGTAGACATTGAATTATTATCGGAGATCTCCAATATTATTCTAATTACAAAATCCCTTCGTTTGCGACACAGACATTTTCGAGCTTAACCATTCACAGGTATAGTTTACTAGCCAGTTACCAATGCAACCGTGTAAAAATCTCAAATATTTGAGAAATTGGGGGCGCTCTTCAAAAAATGTGCTAATATTGCTTTAATTGAATATGGTAGGAAGCTGTGTGCAGACTAAGAAAAATATTCTTTCACTGCATTGATTTTCCAAAAGGCTCTGAAAATAGGTGCAAAGAGTGCAAATTGACCAGTGTGAGCTAATACATAGCCCACATTCTTGGCCATATTGTGCAAATATGGACCTCGTATGATTTTTATGTCATTGCCATAATTATAAAATAGTTGTCTTAAAATTTTCCAAGAAGCTTAGAATAGTATACAAAGATTTTTCTTGCGGCTGCTACCAACCCTGATCCTTCTCTCTGACACATCACTTAAGAATCTGGTGACAGTCGAAGAAATGAAGAGCATTAGAAGGTTCAAGTTACCAAAATTGTGCTACCCACAATCGATTGGGCATAATATGAAATTTTTTTCTAGCCAGTGTGTTTGTTTGCCTAGCGCTTGTTTTTTGTTCTAGGGATTGTTTACCCAGCAAAATGGCTGGTCTGTAGAGTTCATTTATGGAGCCATATGACAACAAAGCATTGAATGCACAGCGGTTCAAGCTGCTGTAGTTCTGTTTGTCCAAACGAGTTTCTTGCCCCAGTTAGTATTTACCTTACTTTGATGTGAATATCCAATTATATCAGGCGAAATGGTAGTGGGGGAAAAATGTTGTTTCTCTTTGCCAACATGAAATGAAAGTAAATGTTTTCTTCACAGAAAGCCAAATAAACTTAGCGTACATGTATGCTGCAGCATTTGCTCGAGTTTGTGCAAATGCACTTTCCCATCCATGCTTGTGTGTATACTAGTATTATAGAAATGTAGGTTCTATGTAACTCTTTGACTTATTAACTTGTGAAAGTGCACAAAAAAGAGAATGTGTGATGATTTGAAATGAAATATTTCATATTTTGAACAACCTGGATGCTTTTAATTATTTTATATTTTTGTTTTAACTGAGTTGAGTCATTAGTCTGTATTTATGAGGCAGCATAATTTTGCTACACTAATCACGGAAGCTGCTTTAAAGATATTAAATGTATGATAATAAAAATAATAGCAAAAATTTAAATTATATAGGTCAATACGTTGTGTGTTCAACCATGCAGTTGGTAGCATGCCTAGCTGTACAATTTAGTTTCATGGGCACTTGCGCAGGAATTCTATCTTGAAACTATTGGTGGTGGGATGGGAGATCTTAACTTTTAGAATACAAATTTCTAAAGATAACTGGGATTCAGTGAATAAGTCCAATGAAAACGTAATTTGACAGAATAGTACGCTTTTTGAAGATGTGGCCCTGTTAAAGGGACAGGAGGGGATTTTTTGAGGATATCAATTTGCACTTGATGGTTGTAGAACACCTACTGAGAATGTTTCAAGGTTTATTGGATGCACAGGTAAAACAAAACCAAAAACTGTTGTTGCTTGCTATCGTATTCGTTCCCATAGGAAAGTGTGCTTTTGATTTTTTGATGTACATGACAGAAAAAAACAAAACAAATTATCTTCTATACTGATCTTATAATTACATAGTGACATGTATTTGGCTTATTCACTTCTGGTGTGATCTAATCTATAATGCAAAAAAAACTTGGGTTTAAAAAAAATTGGGGGCATTTCATTTCTGGAAATGTCTTTGTGTCCTCTTCAATGGATTTCTTTTTTGTTTTTAACAAACAACACTTCTTATTTTTTAATATGGGAATATTGTGCAAATCCAAAAATTGAGACATCCTTACAACATATCAGTTCTAATAGTTTTTTTAACTAAGTCAGCTTTGGTACATTGTTAAATCTAATTACTTTAAATGTTCGGTGGAGTCGTAACTCACGATATAATGTAGGGAATAGGATGATCATTTAGTATTTGTTTTTATTATTCTCATTTAATTACACCATCTGTTCGTTAATGATACATTTAAACTGCTTTAAAATGTAGTTGTGTTTTATCTGTTGTTCCATGATTGCAGCTATTTATTATTTTATGCTGGTACGGGAAGTAAAAACCTAAACCGATGATAACCAATTGTAATCAAATGCTAACACAAAGCAAGATCCTCATCAAGTTTATTGCTGTAGTTTTGCAGCCATTGTTTATTATTTTCCCCACAAATAAGGAACTAAAACCTAAACTGTTGATTGTAATCACTGAGTAATCAAACAGAATGTAAACAAAAATGTGGATTAGTTTTGATGCTTATAAAACCATTTTATATACAAAGACATGGGACTACATGCTTTTATCTTAGCGTGTGTAATATTAGGTGAGATAGTGAACTTCTATTGCAGTTGGTTTGTAGATCATCATGATCTTTGACTGTGTTATATTTAATAAATAAGGGGTGATGCAGTATCGTTATGGGCGAATAATGTCCCGATTTTTCAGGACGAGGATACATATATGATACTGCAAACTCTTTTTTCTATTCTATTACCTAAAATATCTTGATTTTGTATACTAGAGTGTGGGCCTGACGTTTCGATCCTAGCAGGATCTTCATTGCCTTTGATGAAGATCCTGCTAGGATCGAAATGTCAGGCCCACACTCTAGTATACAGTTTACCTACACAGGCTATTTTTGTGGAGAAGCAGTTGGTAACAGCATTTACTTATTTTTGATATCTTGATTTTATAAGAAAATGCATTTGCGACCCATTATTGCAGAATAATGGTCAGTAAATTAACCAATCAGAGTTCTGCATTTTCAATGATGTGTAGCAGAGGTAATAGAATATCATTCTTTGGATTTAAAACTTTTTGCCTTTGGAATAACCCTAACACCATTCACTATGTTTTGCAAGCAGTTACTGCTTACCGGTACCACACATTACCACAGGCCCTAGGATGGTACACTACCAATTACCTCACTACAACTGATGTGCACATCAAACACTCAGTACCACAGAATACCACAGTGACTGATAGCTGAAGTGTTGAACATCCAATTACCACAATTTACCACAAAATTGCCATGTGTGGGTATCCTGTGGTAATTGGTTGTGTTAGGGCTAAGCAGCCATTTAAAAAGGAAAAAAGTTTGGAAGTCTTCTACCAATCTTCTGAGGGTCATCTCTCAGGATTTGTTTTTTCCACAAGCACATTCCCAAGTGTAGGTAGATAGTAGTAGGTTGGTGTCAGTTAACTTTTGATTTTTGTTTAAATGGGCTATTCCATGTCAATACTCGAGATGTGCACCGCAGCATGTCATGGATTTTTTTTTCATTTTCTTTTTAGTGTTGGTTGCTAGATATTGAATTAAATGAAAATCCTGAAATTTGAGCTTCATTTTCATACCGCCTTTCGTTTTCCCGCAGGAGCATTCAGAAATTTAGGGGGGTCACCATATTAATGGTGCGATGCGAAAGACAATTTTGAGAGGGCCATAAACTTGTAATGGAACCCTCCCCAACTTTGAAAATCACTATCTGGGGAATTTTTTTGGTGTAGAATTCAAATCAAAAATGTGATAGCTCCTTTACTTTTGAAGTTATTTGGGTGTAAAAATGCAATATCTTTCACCTGGGACCAAGTTCGGGGGTCAGAACTCCATAAGTAACAATATTTTTCATGTCCATTTTCTTGTTAATCTGAGTCACACTGCAGGTCTTTCTACCAGTACAATAATAAGCACATTAGGTAAGTAATAAGTGAGTTACAGCCTATTGAAAAATCCTAATTGTGCATTTTGACATATATTGGACCCCCTGAAAATCAATGTTGACACATGGACATTCACCCCTCTACTTCAGTATGTGAAGCTAAATCACAAAGAAATACTCTGAAAGAACCAGCTGGATGTGACTAATGCTTATTTTTCAGCACAAACTTTTGCTGATATTCCCATAGAAGGTATGATGATATACCACGTGCAGGTACCAGACCTTGGGTCACATATACCTTTGTGTGTAACTTGAGTGTGTATGTGTTGTGAAAAAAAGAAAGACACCAAGCTAGTTCTTTCACAGTCAAAGGTGTTAATTGATATATCTCAATATATCTGAAGTAGAGGGGTGGTGGTGTATCGATGGTATAGAATGTCAACATGGTTTTCAGGGGGGTCAAAATGTGTGAAAAAGTACAATACAATTTTCAAGGGGCTGTACCTCACTTATTACTTTTCTAATGTTCCATAATTGTATTGTTTTTTTAAAGTTCTACTATGTAACACTGTTTGACCAAAAGATGGACAATAAAAATTTCTTACTTTTGAGTTATGAGGGACCCCCACAGACTGACCACGAATGAACAAAGGCACATATTTAGGCCTCATTAACTCTAAAAGTAAACACGATAAACTTTCTGATGCCAGATTTGAATTTCCTACACCCAAATATTACCCATGGATAGTGATTTTCAAAGGTTGTGGAGGGCTCCATTACTAATCCTGTTGACCTATCAACAGTCTTCACCACTATGGGTGGGCACTTTTTTTGATGGTGTGACCCCCCTAAATTTCCAATGCTCAGCGGGAAAACGAAATGGACTATGACGCTCAAAATTTCAGGGGATTTTCATGTCTTCGTCAATTTCTACCCCCACACTTAAAGCGAAAAAAATCCATGAAATGCTTCGGTGACATCTCGAATTGTTCGCACACAGGGATGGGCCCAATGAAAAACATTTCCCTCATGTTACTAATCGAAACGTGGGATAAAATTTGGACGTTGGACTTCAAACATTAAAGGTTTTCTGGCCAGTTTTTATCCCCTGGAATGAAAGCAGAAGAGAAGGGGATTATGTTATCAGTCAGGCGTCGGCGGGTCTGCGTCTGGCGGCGTCCAAACACAATTCTTGCTGAAAGCGATAAACTGAGAACCATAAGGTTATGGGATTGTACTTGGTGGTGGATCGGAGCCATGACCTTCATCTGATTAGATAGTGGGCGTGGCCTATTGCTCATTAAGGTACCTAAGTTTGGCAAATATGAGTTAAGTCCGATTTTGATGAAACTTGATGGGAGGGTGGGGAATAATGTACTCTCGGGCTGATTAGGTTTAAGGGGGTGGTCAGGGTTTTAAAGCGGGGTTGTCGGGTTTAAGGGGGGTTGTCCAGATTTAGGGGGTTGTTGGGTTTAAGGGGGATGTTGGGGGTTTAGGTGGATTGTTGGGGTTTAAGGGGGTTGTCTGGGTTTAAAGGGGGTTGTTGGGTTTAAAGGGGTTGCGGGTTAAGGGGCGGCTGGTCGGGGTTTAGGGGGGGTTGTCAGGCTTTAAGGGGGTTGTTGGGTGTAGAGGGATTGTTGGGGTTTAAGGTGAGAGTGTTGGGCTTTAAGGGGGGTTGTTGGGTTGTTTATTTAAGGGGGATTGTGGGGTTACGGTGGATTGTGGGGTTTAAGTGGGTTGTTGGGTGTTAAAGGGGGTTGTCTGGGTTTAAAGGGGGTTGTCGGGTAAGGGGGGTGTCGAGGTTTAAGGGGGGAGTTGTCCAGCTTTTAGTAAGGGGGTTGTTGGGTTTCAGAGGGATTGTTGGGCGTTTAATGGGGGTGTTCGGGCTTAAGGGGCTTGTTGTGGTTTTTAAGGTGGGTTTTGCACGAGTTTAATGGGGGTTGCCCATTTTGAAGGGGTTGTCTGGGTTAAGGGGGGTTGTCCAGCTTTAAGGGGGTGTGGGTTTAAGGGGGAATTGTTGTGGTTTAGGTCGGGTGTCCGGGTTTAAGGGGGGTGTCCGGTTTAAGGGGGGTTGTCAGGGTTGAGGGGGTTGTTGGGTTTAAGGGGGATTGTTGGGGTTTAAGGGGGGTTGTCTGGTTAAAGGGGGTTGTCGGGTTTTAAGGGGCGGGTCCGGGTTTAAGGGGGGTTGTCCAGCTTTAGGGGGTGGTGGGTTTTTAAGCGGGCTTGTTGTGGTGTTAAGGTGGGTTGCACGAGTTTAATGGGGGTCTGTCCATGTTAAGGGGGGTTGTTGGGTTTAAGGGGGGTTGTCAGCTTTAAGGGGGGTGGTTGGGTTTAAGGGGGATGTTGGGGTTTAAGGTGGGTTGTCGGGTTTAAAGGGGGTTGTCAGGGTTTAAGGGGGGGTGTTCTAAGCTTAAGGGGGCTTGTGTGGTTTTTAAGGTGGTGGGTTGCACGAGTTAAGGGGGGTGTCCAGGTTTAAGGGGGGTGGTCCGGGTTTAAGGGGGATTTGTTGGTTTTTAAGGTGGGTTGTCTGGGTTTAAAGGGGTTGGTCCGGTTTAAGGGGGGTTGTCGGGATTAAGGGGGATTGTTGGGGTTTAAGGTGGGTTTCGGGTTTAAAGGGGTGTCCGGGTTTAAGGGGGGGTTTTGTGTGGGCTTAAGGGCGGCTTGTTGTGGTTTAAGGTGGGTGTGCACAACAAGTTTAAGGGCGGTTGTCCAGGGGGTTAAGGGTGTTGTGGGGTTTTAAGGGGATTTTTGGGGTTATAAGGGGGGTTTTTGGGTTTAAGGGGTTTGTGGGACATAATACGCGTATACATGCGAAGACGTGCAAAAGCACGCGCATGCACGTATGGCGAGCATGTGCGTATTGCATTGCGCGGACGTTGCACCTGGGTTCGGGTTTTTTTAAGGGGGGTTGTCTGGGCTTAAGGGGGTTGTTGGGGTTTAAGGGGGGTTGTCCGGGGTTTTTTTAAGGGGGTTGTCCGGGTTTAAGGGGGGTTGTTGGGCGAAGGGGGCTTGTTGTGGTTTAAGTGTGGTTGCACAAGTTAGGGCGGTTGTTCCAGGTTTAAGGGTGTTGGGTTGTTGGGTTTAAGGGGATTTTTGGGGTTAAGGGGGGCGGTTGGGGTTTAAGGGGGGTTTTGTGGCACATAATACGCATATACATGCGCAGACGTGCACAAATGCAAGCGCATACACGTATGCGCGCATGTGCGTATGCATTGCACGTACGTTGCACAGGGGTCAGGGTTTGGTGTTAAGGGGGGTTGTCCTGGGCGAAGGGGGATGGTTGGGGTTTAAGGTGGGTTGTCGCGGTTTTTTTTAAAGGGGTTGTCCGGGTCTTAAGGGGGGTTGTCTGGGTAAGGGGGCTTGTTGGGTTAAGGTGGGTGCACGAGTTTAAGGGGGTGCCCAGGTTTAAGGGCGGGGTGGGGTTAAGGGGATTTTTGGGTTTAAGGGGGTATTTGCAGCTGATACTTAAAAACTTGTACCGCTCCCGCCAGGGGATTTAGATGTTCAAAGAACCCGCGACGTGATTTTGTAAATCTGTGTTGGTGGTGGGTCGAGGTCCTCGAGGACATTAAATTTTGTTGGGTCTAAGCCTTAGGCATTAACAGGGAGGATGATTGTAATGAAAAGTGTATTTTGAATATTAACTGAATAATTCCCCGAAATACAAAAATGTGTTGAATTAAGGTGCAACAAGAGATTTGGAGGCATTATGCAAATGCAAATGGGTGCGCTGCAGGCGGCGGGTGCCCATCTTTGCTTTTGGCGTATGGGCCAGATTCCTCATATATGTGCTGTGGGGGGGGGGGGGTTCGCACACTCCTCCGGACAGCGAGTCTGTTTTACATGCCCCGGCATATGCCGGTACACATTCCTACTCCTGGGTGGAGAGAGGCAAGTGAGATAGTGCCTTTGCCCGAGCTGCACAACACACTGGCGACAGCGGGCTCCCGAAACCCACAAACTATGCCATTATCCATGCGGGCCAGCGCTGAATCCACTGCACACATGTGCCTCCCCAAATATTGTGTCATATTAGAAATTTCATATAGAATAAACACTCCCATAGATTCTTAACTGGTATTTGGCTACAGAAATGTCTTAAAAGATAGAAATAAGGTAATTTTGATGGCTATAAAAAGCGGAATTTCGTATTTGCTCCTAATACGAAATAAGAAAATTAAAAAAAATTTCTTACCAAAAGAAACATGTATCGATTAGTAAACCTTTCAGTGGGGATATTTTGATGGAAAGCTTTACATCAGTGCAAAACTCAAAACTTTTGATATTTTAGGGACACCTGGTAGTGAAATCTGTCATTGCCACTTTAAAGATATGTTGAAGACCTGAGACATACTTCAAGGTTTATTCAAACAAGAAGATTTCAAATAACAGGTGTCCCTAAAAAATGTTGAACATTCTGATTTTTTGCCCTGGGTAAAGCTTTCCATAAAAAGATCCCCATCTGAAAGGATAATTAAGCTGGAAGAAATGTTTCTTGGTACAAAAATGTGTGTGAAAGTTAATTCGGTATGGAGAAAATAGAAATTCCAGGCTTCTGTTTTATTATGAAATCATAGTCACGTCAAAATCACCTGTTCTCTCTTTAAGACATTTCAGCTAGCCAACTTACAAGGTAAGAGATTCTATGTGAGTGGTCTAATCTATATGAACTCCACTATTTGACACATATCTGGGTGCCTCAAACTCTCTAGTTGCACCTTTAATTTCACAGCAATCATTATGATTTCCATTCATTATACTGACTATGCTCTGTGTAGTATACATGTAGTGAATGATAGTACAGAAAAAGTGTGTTATAGTGTCCGATGTTAAACACAGAGTTGGTATATTATCACATGTGATAAATTCCCAACTCTAACACATGTACTATAACCTACCCTTTCTGTTTCGCTCCACATAAATGGTGATAACATGCATCGTGTAACAGAGCAGATATCACAAGTGCTCAACTAATTTTTAAAAGGTCATTCATTTACAAACGGTCCATTCCGGGAGGAGCTAATATTTTCTCTCAAAGTGTCAAAACACTGGCAGCCATTTCCATTTTGTTCAATCACGTCTCTTCCAATACTACCACCTTAAAACAATCTAACTCTAAACCCAACCTTTGCCCTGAATTCAATTAAACCCAAATAAAAGCTGAAGAGCACTCTTTGACCCCAACAAACGCAAGTTTGCGCAGCTGACTGAGTAGAACCATTCTTCCACTCTATGTGGAGCTAAATGCAATGATCCATCATGATTTTGAAACTTGATATGCTGATATGGCATGAGGAGTTGTGTGCTCTGTAGTTTTGTGTCACTTGTGCAGGCTAATTATGTTAATATGAGCTAATTTACACTATCCTTTAAAACTGGCTAAAGTGGGAAAATTTCGGAATCTCATTCCTGGGAAATGACAATTTAACACAAGCCTCATGGGCAGTGTCCAATTAGAAAATAAATCTGCATGCACATGTTAGCTTTTTTCCCAAATAAGAGGGTTTGAAAATACAGAAAAATAACATGCACAGAGGACAGTCACATGCACAGAGGAAAATTCACGTGCACAGAGTCAATATTACATCACTGGTGCATGTGTGCACCTGGGTAAATCGAACCCTGCTCATTGGGAAATCTGAGCTTATCGAAACGTTGAATAACGAAACTCCTTTGGACCCTTGCCTTGGCATGAAATGGGACAGAATCATACAGAATCTCCATACTGGGAAATCAATTTTTTACAACTGTTTACAGTGTTGGGGGTCCGCGACATTGTTAAAGAGACATGGGAAATTCCAAAGAGAGCCCCTCAATTTTTTGGATCCCAGGTTTTTTTTGCATAATGTTGGAATGCTTTTGTATTATCAGGGTTTCTCAATTTATCTTAGCTGAAAGGGCCAGAGATGCCGAACACGTTAAAGTTCTCTACTGAGGGCCAAATACACCTGAAATTTCTTATGTTTCCCTTATATTTTAGAGCAAGTCGAGGGCCAAAAATCATGGTTGTGGGTGCCAATTTTGGCCCGCGGACTGCCTAGTCCGAACCCCTGTATTAGATCACCTGAATGAATAGCTGAATACGCCGTCTTTATGTCATAAATATGATGATTTATATTTTTTTGTCTTGCACGACAAAAAATCGAAGCACAGTTTCTATCAGGGGATGACTACGGACCGCAGCAAGTTTAAAACATGTTTGCAGTTTTCTTTGCTGTGGAGTTTGGTTGGTTGCCAAGAAACCTCGAAACAGTCGCGTAGATGGAGCCTACAACCAATCAGTTGTAATGGTGAGAAATTTGTATCCTAAAAAAAAGCTGTCACTTTAAAAACAAATCTATTGCCATACGCCCTCGTTTTTGGTGTCCTACACAATATAGTTACAGAAATGATGTGTGTGTATTGTAGCTGATAGGCAGTGTGGCACCAAACTCTTTTCGGGGAAAAATGGGGGGGGGGGAAATAGCAATAATTTTGACATTTTTAACCAATTGTAAACCCCAGATGCGGATTTTGGCCAAAATTTTTGGTGATTTGGCAAAATGTTTTCTTTCAGCGGGGGGGGGTGGGGATAGAAAAAAATACACCCCCCTGCCACTGGCTACATGGCTAGACATTTCCATTGCACCTCTTTCATAATATTTTTTTTTATGTAAAAACTAGTTTTATTTTTCTGACATAAGTACCATTGTCCAAAGCTATGGAGTAGTTGAGTGGTACCAAGTCTCACAAACAGAGCATATTCCATTAAAAATATTTTCTGTAAAAGAGGAAAGTGTCCTGCATTTTTTGTAATGGTGTTTTTTTTTTAATATCCCCATTTTTATTCAATAGTCTGATGATTGCAGACCCAGATATTTGCACTTTGTAATTTTCCATGTGTGCCAGCAATTCATGGAAATCAAGGTAACTTCATTTTGAGCAGCAGTGCACTTACTACCCTTAAAATTATCCAATGATCAACCCTAATGAGCTGGCCTACTTTTTTTCTTAAAACAGTGATTTATGTGACTTTCAATATTCTAACATGGATAACAGCAAAATCTATATAATTATACTCAGAAACCTAGAAGTACAATTAAATTAATCGATGTTGTGGCTGTGCCGTATTTGTCGCCTTAACCTCCCAAACGCGCTTAGGCGCAGTCTAACTTCACAAAATCGTGCGTGGATTTAAGACACAGCGCTGATGTTATGAACAAACACATCTCTTACCCTGCCAACAAATTCTGGTCATATAAGTCGACATACCAGACACTCCTTGCGAGACTTGTTGGACTTTGTACTTCACATGAAGGTTTCCTGGTTAAAGCATTAAAAAAAATGAACATCTTTTAATAATCCATTAGCTTTTGAATCTAAAGTGTTTGTCTACAAAATGGAGTGGAAAATTTAGGATAAAGATGTGATGCAGTTTTTGTTTACAGGTGCAACCAAGAGATTTAAGTCATCCCTATTTTTCTGTGATATATAATGGTGATTTCATAGAGATTAGCCATGCAATAGATGCCTACCTTTTTTGGCTACATAAATAACTTAAAATGAAAGCAAAAGGTGATTTGAGCTATGCTTATATTTCATTAAAAACATGGCTGAATTCCTATTTGCTCTATAGGAATTAAGAAATTTCACAATTTTTGTACCAAGAAAGTTCTCAGCTTAATCCTTTCTGATAGAAGCATGCAAAAATTGGATTTTTCATATGTTTTTACTTTTTATGGGGACCATCTCGCACTGTTATTTGAATCCTAGCGTTGCCCCTTTAAAACCAAATGTACGCAAAACTTTAAGAATTGGCATAATAAGTAATGGCCCTTAGCTTTTAAGAAGCAAAAAGGTTTTCATAAAGTGGTATTTGTAGATTATAAGACACAATTTCTAATGAACTTAGCTAATTAGCCTTTTCCTATCATATGCCAGTTAACCCATATTATGTTTCATAATTTCATAGGATATTTATGCACTGTATACAGAAGTAAAACATTAAAAAAATGTTAATTTTTCCCATTTTTGAACATCTTCCCACAATAAAAGGTATCAGAGGATTAATAAAAAGTTAATTTCTTCACAGGCGTCATGCATACATGCTGCGTTGTCAATAACATGAATGAATGGAGTCATAATGTATTTGTCGAACCAGTGAGTGACTACTGGGTATATCGCCAACATAATAAGAAGAACTCTTTTATTGGGAATTTAATGACAATCAATATCGTATTAAAATGATCATTGTAAAATTTTGCTGCTTGACAAATTTATCATATACACAAGCTAACAGAGCATAGAAATTGGCACTTCTTTCCCTAGTGTTGTTAAATTGGTGCCCGTGCATTCAATTCTTTTAAACTGCACTAAAAAAATTGCTTGTAAAAACTTTATTTCAAAAGGGCATTGCCATTGGGACGTGAAATCCGTATCAAAAAGCATCATATGACATCCTAAAATGTTGTGTTGAACAAATTTTACTAATACAAAATCAGCAGGCAACAATTTAAAGTGTGTTCTCTAATATAAAAATCCATAAGAGCTATTGCTAGCCATCCATGTAGTATAATTGGTTTGCTATTATTACACCGTGATCTGCAGCTTTGCCCAGGTTGTGGAGATCCGGAGAGTAAGAACTTGAGATATGACTCTCTCTTTGCCCATTGCAGTCACTGACCCTTCTAGGCTAGTCCCTCACGCACATCTCAAGCTTGTTGCATGCACAGGTGGGAATGTGAATTAGGAAAAGGTGTAGTCGGAGTAAGAGATTGTCCAAAACTGATGGAATGCCATAGGGTCTCCATTACTATTCTCTTTTAATATACTCGGTATCTAATTTGTTGTCTCGCTGGTGCCTATAACATGAAATGGTTTTTGGGGGGGTTTTCTTTGGCTACCTTGCAAATATCAATATCGTCTGGGAATTTGGTTTGAGGATTTTGATTTCACGTGGCCAGTTATCGATGACTGTTAACTGTATCAGATTGACAAGGGTTTTAACAATTAAATTAACCATACAAAAAAAAAAAAAAAAAAAAAAAAAAAAAAATAAATTTAAGACACCTATAATGTTTTTTTGGGGGGGATATGTTGGGTTTGTTTTCTTTTTATATTGTGTGCCATACTTTGAATCGTGCCACACTCAACTGTTCCATGAGGTGACCCAAAGTCCTTTATTTGTTAGAGCTAAAGGCTCCTAGGCCCATGGGAACAAGCACTGTATGGTTTACATTTGTGTGCGTCATTGTTTATTGTTGTTTACAAATAAAATGGCTGCAAAAGCTGAATCTTACTTCACCAGGGCTTGTCAATCAGTGGGCGGATAAGAGAAAAACTGGCGACCTGCTTAGTGCCTCTTCAAATTTAATAAATTTTTGTGTGCAGTTGAAATCTTGGTGTATAAACTATTTTGATTGAACTTTTGCCATATCTTGCCATCAATTTGTTGGTTATATTTGGACAAGTATTTTATTTGGGCATTAGGTGTGTTACAATCTGCCGCAGTGAAGACAATAGGACACAAAGCCTTTGGTTGGCTTCCCCATATGCATTTGCCTTACATCCTGTTTTCCGAATTGAGCAGTCGTTTAGCTTCTGTAAAAAATGTAGCTGTTGCGCAGGAAATCGTAGAGACATAATCAGTTCAGTGGACGTGAAAAGCGTCTCGCAACCACTCTCTAATAAAAGTAATGTTGCTGGCATGTTGATTCAGTGCGCACCGGTCCGTCGGCACAACAAATCTCAGTTGCCATTTGCCATCTAAAAAGTAACTTTATCATGACTTTTTGCAGAGAGCATGTGGGGATTGGCCAAAACACTGCAACAACAGTATCGAACTTGGGGGGGAGGGGGGGGGGGGGGGGGGGGGGGGGGGGGGGGGGGGGCACAATGAATACAACAAGAGGTGGTCTGAGTCCCTCCAGCACAATAGGGTATTGTATGTGTGAATTTACAGGACAACAAGGGACATGGGATTCCCTCTTTTTACTGTTGACACACATCTGGCAATGTTTTGAAAGGGGGTGAAATGGAAATTGTAGGCCCCTTAATAGCATCCCTGCAAGCAAATAACTACCTGTGGGAATTATTAGTTGTCTAAGTTACATGATTGTGGAAAATTTCTGTATGCATTACAAATAACAAATAAAATATGTGATTATAAAACGGTCCCATGCGAGTGGTGGGCCCGCTTTTTTTACAAATCTAACTTGAATATCCGGTTTGATGGCTCGATTGGAAGTGTATTGATCGCGCTGAACTGCTGGGAAAGTTAATGTTATGTAGGTGTTTGCCTTCTATTTGATATTAGGCATTATTGCATTCTACAAATGGCAAGTGTCTTTAACTCTAATTTACATACAGAGAGAAGTTAACAATTTGATAGTTCGTTAATTTTGGACTTTTTTAAGGGTGTCTGGATATAAGTATTGAAAGCGGTTTGTGTTTTTCTTAGTTCTCACAAGGCTTTACAGGCTTTTTGTAATATAAGGCCAATTCGAAAGTTCATTTAAGCTCCCTTTTCCTCATAGCTTGTAAAAATTCAACATTCAGAGATTGTATATATTTTTAAACTGATCACGCAAAAAGGGAACAAAATGGTAAGTGCATTTAAAAACAAAGAATTTCATGTAGCGCATCGTTCCCGTTTTTCTGACTAAAAATGCATAGCGCTTAGGGGTTTTTGAGCTCCTTGAGCTGAGGCACTTTTACATTTTTGGGCTAAGAGTTTTTCACCTTCGGATTTAATAAACTGTTTACGTGTTAATGAAGACCAACAAGTGCATGCAGTTCGTTGTAACCTCTTTAGGTTCACCACTTTTCTTACAGTACTCTGATTGGCTTATTACATTATAATAACCATTTAATCTCTGAGTAACCAATCAAAAATTTAATATCTGTTGCACCTTTAAGCTTTTCTACCATGTCCTCTTAGAGCCCTTTACATCATATTTCCCTATTAGTCCCTTGAGCTGTCCCCCGTTACTGTGCATCCCCCCCAGGATCGTCCGACTTGACCATGGTTGTATTAATCTATGGTCTACTAAAACCAGATAAAATGATGAATATCCAGCCGTTTAAAAATTGGGCATGCATAGCCCCGATGACGTCATTTTGTAATGGACGTCATCCATTTTGTATAGAAATTGTGTTCATTTTCAATTATTATTAATTTTTTTTTTTTTTTTTGGGTTTTTTTTTTGGGGGTCTCTTTGCATATTCGGATAGCTACTATAACATATTTGTTATTTTATCTTAACCCGAACATTCGCCCATATTATTTCATATTTCATTTTTATATCAGTTTTAATATATTTTCCTCATTGACTTATGTACAAACACAAAGTTTAACGGCGATTTTCTCAATTTCTGATTTTTACTTGTTTTTTTGGCATGAAAAAAGTAGCTATTTTCTATGAGAAACCGATCTGCACCATTTAAACCACTCTTTTTAACTTATTTTATATGCATTAGGATGTACTGAGCAAGAATATTAAGTTTTATTTCCAAAACATTTTTTAGTAGGATCATATGGACGAAAAAAGATGACGTCATCAAGAAAAAATTGAACCTTTGGGGGTAAAAATATTCGAAATATTTTTTTTACCTTAATATGTAGCTGACTTGCATCTTTAAATTTCAAAGCATATTTCAACCTTTAACCCCACTCATAGATGAGTAATAAGCCGAAACTGATCTATTTGTATCATTGAGCCCTATGTAAAATCCCCACAAAAAAATAAAAAAAACCCAATTAAAATGCCATTTTCCTTAAAATTTTGATTTCAATTGCCTTGATTTTAGAAGCAGGACACAGGGTGGTTACCCCCTCGCGAATTCGTTATAATGCACCGGATGCTTATGATTTGATACCAGTGGTTAGCTATGACTCCCTTCTTGTCCATTGATTATACCAATAATAATAATAAGTTACCACAAACCTAGTGTGGCTTCACAATGATGTCATAGAAGTCCTCAGCCGGCAAAATTGCATTTTCCCTCCACAAAAATTTTCGAAAATCCATTTTTTGCGCTAAAACGCGGTAGGAATGTCGGATTTCAGCGGTTTTCAGCACTAACCATGATAAATGACTAGTTCTTACCGAAACATAGACTTTTAGGCCATAATGGCCATAAAATCTTTTATAACAAATGTACCAAAAATATCTTTGGGGTTGCAACCACCCCCCTCTGAACCCTTCACGTTTGACGGCAACCCCCTAACCCCTGTGAAGGTTCTACCGTTGCAAATTTGTTTTCGCATATAATCCCCAGAAAGGGACGAGAATGATTACCTATAAGCTTTTAACGAACGCTTCTGGCATTTCAGCGCCATTAGTTACATGGGTGGTACGTGTGGGCCCCCCTCCCGGGTGGTCGCGTGGTGACGGGGATGGCGGTTGAAAAACTTTTGTGTCTAACCCAGCATCCATCGAGGTTGTTCCAATTCCTATAACATTCTAAAAACCCATGATGGTCAAATTGAATCATTGCTATATGATAAAGATACTATCATATACGTCACACAACGACATCACAATCCCACGACTGTGTATTTTTCAGTGATATCCTATGGGCCGAACTGGAAAACAGAGACATTATAGAATAATGCTAATAATTCGCCGCGCAATAATCACTGAGTGCCTCAAGGGCCGTCGCTAAAACTGCTTTTCAGCCTGAGATGAATCTCAGCTTCACCACACACTCGATCCCCCCCTGAACAACCAGGGAAGATTTAAGGAAAGGAGTCCGAGTTTAGAAGCCACGGTTAGAAGCAGGAGGAAACGGAAGTTCTCAGAGAAAACCAGCGAGGACATGTACAGGGTGAGTCATAAAAATTGGACAATGATTTTTTTTAAAGAAACTTGGGAGTTATTGTTGACAACGAGATGTACCACTTTCACAAACACTCAACCATGTTCAAGAATAACGATAAATCTTGGGTTTCCCGTTTTAAGATTTTGAATTATATGAATTTTTGACGCATCGCTACCAAGCGTTGCATTCCTGTATTTTGAGAGCAGATCACATAATGACAGGAATCGTTCATTCCGTAGAAGTTATTACTTGGCCAAATGCGACACTTCCTCGCTTGTCTAGTGGTTAGATAGCTATGGTCATAATAATCCCAGTATTTGGCCGGGGTTCCAATCTAACATGACTTTTTTAAAAAAATATTTTAAAGCCAAAAAGATAGTGCCTCAGTGTCTCTTTGAGGTTGTAAAGGACATGTTCAGCGGGCCGCCAGTGCCTCGTGGTAAATTGCTTTCCAACAGCATTTGAATGAAATTTAACAAACATATTTGCTGAAATTGATGTACCAGTCATAGTCAAGATTTTACTTCTAAATTATAACAGTGCCAAGATGGTTGTCAATTTTGATACTGCCTTTCGTATGGCTCCCCTAAGTTGGAGGGGAAGGTGACAAGCAATGCTGAAACTTCCCGAACCCATTGTTTCTGATATAAAGAAATTGCGAGTCCCCTTTGTGTCCTAAGCTAGAAAGTGCACGGACTAAACGCGACCTTTAATCAGATTTAGAGATCAATGATGTATATAAAACATTTATAGTGGGATGGGTCCTCCCGACTCTCGTTAAAAACATTACAGTGGATGGTCCTCGACTCTCAGTTAAAGACTAATTCATTCGGTACTCTGAGTCACCAAATGGAATGTATCAAATTTAACAAAGCTGTAGCAAAGTGTGACCCCTTGGATGAATCTAGATTGATTTTACGTTTGGTAGAAAAACAGAAACGAACCATACAAATACAATTCCTCACTCATTATCATTGCTGTTATCAAGTGCAGCTTCGTCTGGATCTTAATCCTATTCATTCACTCTTATTGTTGGTCCTGGTTTACAGAATATCTAAAAGCTGAGCCGGGGGAAGTTCATCCTCGGTCCATAGAGGTTTCAATTTGTAATCACTCAAACCAAGCCTGGCCATTTAGTCGCGTCATAAAGGTCCCATGTAAGCATTTTTTTCAAACTACCCACTGCATGTTGGTACACTATCATTCATATCAACAGTTTATAACAGGATCATGTGTCACGTTCACATGCACATTTTTCCCATCATCTAGACAGAGTCTTCATACACCAAGACGTCATACTGCCCAGCGCATAACTCCCAAATCTCCTCCATTCCATCAAACAACACATCAGAAACATCAATAAAGATCTCCTATTTTTTTGCCACTACATTGTGGGAACCTGTGTACTTTGAAGCGTCATTTGGTTTTTATCGTTGCCATCCCCTGACAAGCACTATATACATCTTATTTAAATGCCCCCGGAGGTCCAGAAGGGCAGTGCGGGCTCTGGTGGGATAATTCATTGGTGAGGTGAGAACTGGCAACCAGCCTATTTTTCTTATTTCTCGGCCTTTGTAAGGTTGTCTTTACCAGCCTCATAAAAGTGAACAATCAAGTGAAATATGAAAAAATGCTGACTTACTGACTCTCAACTTCTTAAACTACTGATCATCACGGCTGTGTCCTTGATTGCTGGTCAATGTTGAACCTCATGTTTACCGAGGATGACTTGTCCTGGCTCATCTGATTATATTGTGGACATTAGGGGTCGACAACAGTGACATTGAGATTGATATTGAATTGGATGAAGATCACCCAAGTGGCACTGCTCAACCAATGCGATACGCATTGAGAATGATAAGGTTATATTCCCTACGTCCCCTTAACTGTTATAAATACACTTTTGAAAAAGTTACGGAGCGGACCGCTACCATGTGGAAATTGGGCCCGAGATCTAACTAGAAAAATAACGCTCACTCCCTTTTTAACGGCTATAGTCGATTCTTCTCTTGTGAGCATTAGGGATATAGATTGAATTGCCATTTGCATGTTGTCTTTCTCTTTCCCTTTTTATCCTTACATGTTAAACAAAACCTCTATAATCTCACACAGTTGGGTTAAAATGGGTTAAATGTGATACATTATCTATGTAAATTTGAACCATTGTTTCAATATTATTGTAATCCTTGGTGTGAGGGATGGTACTTTTAAGAAAAAACAATGGAGAAAAAACACTTAACTGGAGGTTACATAACAGAATGCAAAAAACCGTGATCTGTCATACAGTGTTCTTTGGAGTCTGCATATCGAAGCTCTTAATTCCTGAACCTGAACGAAATTGAAGGTTTGTGTGTTTTTCTCTGTCTTTCCCCTCTCCAGTAGAAGTCATAATCCCTGATGGCATCAAGCATTTGATCACCATCTGGAACATCAACAGCATTTCCAAACCTGCTAGACTATCAAGATGCTTTAATTTCAACTAAGAGCATCATACATAATTGGTTCCACATGCAATGGACGGCCATTAAGTATCTGTCCAAACCAATTCTTCTCTCTAATGTAGACGGGGGCATTTGCTTATTGAATTGAGGGATCACTCCGAAAGGGTGAAATTTAACTCCAAAGTGGGGGAAAATTCCTCTTCAAAAGTGACCCCAATTCAAAAGATTATCACTCTTTCAACATTAAGAGAAGTCTATCCAAGGTTGGGGATTGCCATGTTTGTCATACATGCTAAAAAAAATAAACAACAAGACACGCCTAATGAACGCCCAAAACCAACGGCTTCGCCTACTTATGGCAATTTATCCTGCGGCTTAGTTGAATGAAATAAACCCGACCATATCAACTCTTCATGATAGATAGTGTGAAAGGTCATCAATGTTCATCAGTAAGGGGGGGGGGGGTGGTGGTTTGGTGCAAACATTGGATAATTCTTTAGTTTAAACCGAAAATCAAGATCAGAATAACCATTTCCGTTTCTATAAAGCAAAAAATGGCCAACTTACAAACAAACGCGTTTGTAATATTTTTAGTGTACAATTGAAACTCGACGTATTTTAAGTGAATGAGGGAAAATTTGGGATGTCTTAAGGTTAGACGTCAAACGGTTGTATGATCGTCAGGTATTTGATAA
This sequence comes from Ophioderma brevispina, assembly GCA_023653785.1. Taxonomy (NCBI): domain Eukaryota; kingdom Metazoa; phylum Echinodermata; class Ophiuroidea; order Amphilepidida; family Ophiodermatidae; genus Ophioderma; species Ophioderma brevispina. The sequence goes on from JAMKCH010048806.1 coordinate 76,358, forward strand.
CAATAAAGAAGAGATCCATGCTATACCTTGTGTACTAATTTACTACCATGGGTATTATTTTGTTGCAATACTCCCGATGGTTAGACTATTTACAGAAATACACTTAACGGTGATTAAACCCTTCGCTTACCCAATGGGGGGGGGGATTACCACCGTAAACTTTCCTCTTTCCTCCGGTGCGCTTTAAATGCAATGCTTTCATTTTTCGAAAAAAATGTGAAGTACCCTTGCCCGCGGGTTATGGTTAATGCGCCAATTTCGAATGGGAGGGGGTGGGTGGTTTGCTACCCAGAGATTTATGCTACATTTTTGAAATAGTCTTCACCCGTAATGGCTCTAAAACTCTCTGCTTATGTACATTTATCAAGTTGACCTCATTAAACTGAAAACCGCATGCAATCTATATCCCTAATCTATTTAGTCGCCAACTCTATTGTGGAAAATTACAATTTTTGCCAACTCGCGAACTTGTGCACGTCATTGTGACGCTATGCGGGGGCTATGTATTTTGGGTACTTTCGTTAAAAGCTTATAGGTAATCATTCCCTCATCCTATCTGGTTATTTTAGCGAAAACAATGCGAAGGTAGCACCTTCACCGGGGTTAGGTTTTGCCGTCAATCGAAGGGTAAAGAGTGGTGGTTGACACCCAAAGATATTTTTGTGTCCATTTTTTTTATAAATATTGATGCACATAATGGCTCTAAAAGTCGATGTTCCTGTAAGACTAGTCAATGTCATCATTTATTGCTTGCAAACCGCCTGAACTCCGACATTCCTAGCTCTTTTTAGCGACAAAAATGGGTTTTCGAAAATTTCTGTGGAAATCCATTTTGCCGCTCACGGACTTTCTGCGTATTGTGACTGCCACACTGTATGTGGTATTTTTATCTTATTTTGGTATCATGGAAAGAAGAGGATCATAGCTTTCACTGGTAATACAAATACATAAGCACGGGTGCCATTATAACGCCATTCCTCGAGGGGTGTAACCACCCTGTGTCCTGCCTTTCTAAAAATCACCTATTCAATTGAAATCATATTTTCAAGACAAATGGCATTTTAAGTGGGATTTTTACATAGGCTCATGTAAAAAGGTGGATCAGTTTTGGTTATTAACTCATCTATGAAGTGGGTTAAAGTTCAAATATGCTTTTAAATTAAAGATGGCAAAGTCAGAGCTCACAATTAAAGTAAAAAACATATTTCGAATTTTTTTACCCCCAAAGAGTCAATCTTGCTGACGTCATCATTTTCTTCGTTCATATGATCTACTAAACATATATTTTGGAAATAAAACCTCATATTCTTGTCAGTATCAATGCTGAGCATGAAACATATAAAAAGAAGTTAAGAGGGGTAAATTGTTGCAGAGTATGTTTTTGTCATAGGAAAAAATAGCTACTTTTTATTTCAATGCCCAAAAATCAAATAAAACATCAAAACGAGAAATATTGCCCGTTACTTCTGTTTTAGTACGATAAGTCAATGGGGAATATCTTTAAAATGATATAAAAATGAAATGAATAATATTTGCGAATGTGGTTAAGATATAACAAATATGTGATCTGGGCTATCCGAATATGCAAGAAATAAATAATGAAAATTTACATATTTTTCCTCCAATTTTGATGAGTCATCAAAACGCGTCATCGGGGCTATGGCTCCACTTTTTTTAAAAGGTAATCGTTTTTCTGGTTTACTCGACCATATATAATACACCATGGTCAATCGGATGGATTCCTGGGGGGGATGCACGGTAACGGGGGACAGCTCACGGGCTATATGAACAACATCAAATTGCCCAGTTTGCCATGGGTTAAGATTGTGTGCAGAGCCAGTGCTACATGGCAAATTTTACAACCTCTTCTCTTCCATTTAACAATGAAATGAGTGGTTTGATCTTATTGTCTGAATGATAATGCAATTACTTAATCGCTTGGGTCATACAACAGAAATATTACAATTTTGGTGGTTAGGAACAGTAGGGCACCAAGTACCTTCCTCTATTCCCTCTTCTTTTGATGTGTAAATAATTAATTCTGTAATACAAACAAACAATGTGTTTCCCTTTCCTTATGAATTTGCCCATGATGGTGTATTTTAAAATTTGTTTTTGAAATGACCCTAATCTCAAGCCATCACTTTCTTCCTTTTACAGATTGCTAGTTTAGGAAACGTCACTCTATAGACGTATACATTTACATTTTACAAATTTAAACCGTGACTGTATTATGAAAACTTGTTAAATCATAAATGATCATATGGATTTCTGTTGTAGCTCAGCAAACTTGATTGAAACACAGGACAAGGAGAAAAACATTGCAGTGATGTTTTTTCCCTTCTTCCTGGAGAACGTGCCTACACACCGAATAGGACAGTGACCCTGTCTTGGATACAAAGCTATCCAATCAGAAAAGGACTGGACTGTATTGTGCCTAAAAAAATCCACTTTAAAGGTGCAACAAGAGATTTAGGTGTCCATAAAAAAGGTGAAAATTCTTATTTTTTTGCACTAATGTAAAGCTTTCTATCAAAATTAAGATCTCCCTTGAAAGATAAGCTGGGAATCATTTCTTTGGTACAAAAATGTGAAATTCTAATTTACTATAGGCGCAAATACTAAGTCACTTGTTTACTTTTATAGTGAATTACGCAAAATCAACATCGCCTTTCGTTTTCACTTCATGGGCATTTATGTAGCCAAATACAATAAAGATGTCTATTGGGGTCTTATGAGAGACTAATTGACTACATATGACACCAATATAGGGAGGCGCCCAAAAAATCTCTCATTCCCCTTTTAAATATGTGAAGATTGTACTCTCATGGGTGCAAGAGAGTTGTAAGGAAGTTGCAGTTTTGCCTTTTTTCCACAATATTGTTCGAGAAGTGCAAATTTGTTCTACAAAAAGGCTGCTTTTAATATAAGCAAGTAAAAGAGAAATCGCATGTGAGCTGTCCCCTCCACTCCTTCTATTAGGAAGACGGTTGGGTTTAGCGCCAGTGGGTTTCCAGCGCTTCGCAACACTGTTGTCAGGTTCGACCCCGGTCAGGCCTGCATATCATCATCATGTGCGTTTGGTTTTCTGTCCCCATTCACAAACCACGATTGCAGGTGACACATGGTTCGGTGAAAATCTATTTTGTAAACCGGGTGCTAATTTATTTGTTTTGTTTTTTTTTACTTGGGCCTAATGTAATAATGACACAGGATCCATATGTGGATAGAAAATAACATGATTAAGCGCAGTAAGTGTTCTATTGAATCAGTGGTATAGTTCGAATTCCATGTAATTGAGACAATAAGTAATATTTGGATGAGCTTAAGTCCATGCAATCCCAAGACTGAAGACTGTCCAGCAATCTGTATTCTAGTGGAGCTTTCAATAAAAGTTCCTATAACAAATTAAAACTAAAAATAAGTCCTATCGACACGGGCCAGTTCTGTATTAAATTCTAGAACGTAAGTCACAGGGCTAAAAAGTTTCGCAAGAACCGAGCATTGATTCTCGCAAAGATTCTCGGAAACTGATTTGCGTGAATTAAAGTTGATTCTCGTAAACTTCAGAACTTTAAACAAGATGATTCCCGCAAAATTTGTTGGGGGAATCAAAGACTATATACACACACAGCAACACATTTCTACCCCCGAGTCAGTGGCTGTAGAGATGGCATCCCAAATGCTTACACGTCATTGGAAAGCCATCTAAAAAGAATACAACGACAGGCTTGTTTTGGACTTTTTTAGATGCATTTTTCATTCGAGTTTTAATTAGGCCCTGTAAAATTGATAATTCGGACCGTTTTGAAAAGATTGACAAATATTGATCTTTGATTCGATGAGGACGCTTTGCCGTGTTCAAAGGATTAAAAGAAAACGACATCAAACAGCATAACTTGGGTGAGTCTCTTGTACATGAAAGTTAGCATTTATTTCTCCAGTTAACTTCAAATGTACTTTATTGTCCCCAGCAGCTTAACAGCGCGTATATTGACAAAAGTACACAGTGGAAGGTTGATTTGATAATCAAGTCTGCACTCTTTTCCATCAATAATTTGCAATGTGGGGATGATTTTGTCAAGTGTGTGATGTGTGTGTATTTTAGCACAATGGTGATGAAAGAGCAATTATCAAATTTTCTTGATTTAAGTGTTTTATTTTCACTTCAAAATGTGATTAGAAGTGACAACTTCAATCTGAATCTAAAGAGAGCTAAAAAAAAAATGCATCAGTGATTGCACTAAACATCTAGCAGTCAAATGAGGCATTCGATTATGTTGGCCCACCAAATGGGTTTGTTACAGTTTTTCAGAGAAAAAAATTGACATGGGTTCCGGGTTTAGAAAATTTAAAGGGGGAAATCCTGGATGTGAGAAGAAAGCTTTCCAGCATGTCCTTTACAGGCCTTGAAATGTGTCCAGTAGTAATGCGGCAGAAAAAAACCACGGTTATTCCTCCACGTGGGCCAAATTAACCAGGCAGAAAATTCTCTCAGCGAGTACAGGGACAATTCATTTTTTCAAAGTTTTTTTTTCTCTGGTGTTTTATTTATCAAAACTCAGAAAAAATAGGGGACCAAAGAAAAAGACAAATATTCTCATACCACACACCTCACACCATCTTGATGTGCCATGGCATTACAAAAAGTGACAGGGCCTTCAACAAAAAAAAGGGGCTTCTTTAAAAAGTTAACTTTGTTATCAATGTGTTAATCAAATAGAACTATATTTCGATCAAATAAAAAAAGTGGAAGTCAAATAAAAGGCCATTACTGGTAGGTCTTAGTCTTTCAACCATAATTCAATACAAACAAATAGTCAATGGATTATTGTGGTTGTACATGTAAACCAGGGGCCATATGGGCCTGGCTAAATACTGTATAAGTGGAAATTCCCGCATACAGATATTTTGCACAATTTTAACGTTTGCAAAATGTGGTGAGAATTTAACGGGTATTGACATCAATGCAATACAAATCTAATGCAAAAGTGATTTTAGTGAGTTTTTATTGCGTTTTTATGTTCACTCGGCGAAATTCGCGAAAAATAAAAATGTCCACTATAGTCAGTTTAAAACATTGATGGGGAAAGGATGATGTTATAACATAGTTGAAAATCTATGCCATTTTGTATTTCTCTCATTTTTTTGTGTCATCTGCAAGTGGGTTAGTGTGTGTGTTTGTCTGTTCTGCCAAATTGTTAACCCTACAAAATAATTGCCCACTGTTCCGACATGCACCAAATTTTCCTGGCAGGGTTCATTCCTGTTAAGATCTCTTATATTAAATAGCATCAGTACATGTTACAATTTATAGAACCCACAAATTATCCATTGTTTTAAAATAAAATTTTAAAGAAAATGGCTTGCACAGATATTTGATGTTTTTAAATGACCTCGATTTGAAAGCAATTTTACAAACATGTTACAGTGTATTGCAATTATTTAATACTTGGTTCCAAACCTTAAAACACGTGAAAAATTTTTTTTGAAATGTCCAGAACAGAAAGCAGACAGTCGCAGAGATGCCAACTCTCAGTTTTCCGCGGGAGTCTCCGGTTTTCGTTTTTCTTCCCGTCTCCCGATTTTTTTTTTTTTTTTTGCTAGCAAATCTCCGATTTTCCGTTTATATCATGAAAGAAAATAAATAATAAGAGACCAATAACGTAAAGGAAAGAGGGATATCTTTTCATGAAGTGGAATAAAAGAAATAGATTTGAAAGATTTTCAATGGATTTAAAGTCTGTTAAAACTGGTTTACGACAATCGTTTTGTCCCGCCTGTCGGATGTTCCTCCATTATATTTGATAAACCATTTAAACCTGCTGTATGTATGCTAAATTCTTCTGAGGGATTTAGTAAACTACTTAACTGAGTCTGCCAAAAAAAACCCCCCAATCAAAGGGTATACCCAACGAACAATGGGCATTGGTATAGCGGTTTTGTTCTGAAAGTTTTCAAGATTAAAAGTTCAGGCCTTGATAGTTTCCTGTACGTTTTAAGAACAGAAATACACTATTGGTCAGAATCTAATGACAGGGTGCCAGCGGTGGAGATATGTCATTTTTTCTGGAAAAGCTGTATTTTAAAGAGCTCTCTCTCATGATGCAGTTTCATATGTGCTTAGGTAGCTTAATTTTCAAGTTGATGAGACTTTAAAAGTTAGAATTAGTTTTATTGTACGTACTTAAACCCATATTCCCTGTATGGATGGTGTTCATTAATCATACGACAGTTCCTTAATGGGGACTTTCAGATGGCGTAAACTCCATTTTTTTTAGAGAGTTATCAAGAGCTCTTCATGAATGCAGTGCAGTGGTCAAATTATGATCCTTCCACAATTTGGACGGTTCCTCCTGTTCATGTAAATAAAAAAATTATTCAGATTGAACTTAGTTCTACTGACAGTTACTTAAATGGGCCTGTGACGGCGGAGGTCTGTCCATTTTTTATGGAAAAATCTGTATTGGAAAGAGCATCTATCTCATGATGCATTTCATATGTGTATAGGCGCTTAGTTTTCAACGTTATGAGCTTTAAAAGTTTAGCCTTTTACATTACCCGGTTATGTCATTTTTCTGTGTGTCAAAAATACGATTTTTGGTCAATATGGAATCTTGAAAGCTGTATCCAAATTTGATGTCTTGTATTTAAGGGCTCCAAAGTGCTTTAATAGGAGGAGCTTAGGGGCTTCGCCCCTCGACCCGACCAGCCAAGTCAATGCCAGGTCAAAGGTGTTAAAATAGGCTGAAATGTAAAATTGAACTCAAATGAAAGGTTGAAGGTCAATTGGAACCAAAACTTGAATCATAGGTGCAAACATGGGACCCTCATTTGTTGATGAGGTCAAAGGTCCATGCCAAGTCAAAGGTCATGGATGTACAAAGTTGTAAATGGGCTGAAAATGTAATAAAAATTGACCTCAAATGAAAAGTTGAAGTTCAATGGAATCAAACTTGACTCCATAGTGGCAAACCATGGGAATCCCTATTTGTGAGGAGGTCAAAGGTCACATGCCAAGGTCAAAGGTCATGTGAGTAAAGTTGTAAAATAGGCTGAAATGTAAAATTGACCTCATGTTAGGGTCTCTCATCCACTAACCGCGACGGCAGGCGACCACAAGCGGTCCGAGGGACCCCGATGTATTTTTTAATTCCAATGTTGGCATATCTGCATACGTAAGAAGGAAACTGTTATGTAATTGCACTATGTGGAAACATGCAAAGTAATCTAGCACGTTTTGTAACAGAATGGAATTGTGTGTAGATGAGGTGCTGTAGAAGAGCAATGACAGGCTTGTATATGACCTCATCATGATCACAGCTCATTGAATGAATGACTGAATGAATGAAATCCTCTACTAGTACTAGGCCCATGGTGAGCAAACTTGATGACTGGAACCGTCACATAATTCCATGGCCGTTGATGGTGATGGACAGTCTTGCAGTTTTCATACCACTCCTCGCAGATTCATATATTTTGAGGAGAAGAGAAAAAGTGCTTTTGTTTTTGGTTTTTTTTTTTTTTTTTTTTATTTTTTGTTTCAAAGGGTTAAAATTTCCTCATCTGATTTCAGCTTTAGATTTAGAAGATAAAAATGTTCTCTTGTAACATACTTATTGGAATTTCATCAGGAACAATTGGATAAAAAATAGATTGATTTTTGAGCTTTATCACTTCAATCTAAAATATTTGAATACCTTTGAAGCCAAAACTATTTTTGTGCTGGAGGCGAGCATCACATTTGATTGAAAGCTTGTCAAGGCATCAACTCGTTGTCACTTTCAGTGCAGCATGATTCTGAATTGAATCAAATTCGCATCCGTGCTTCTGTAGTGTAGTAAGTCCAATGACAAAGCATTGTACAATCCCTATAAAGATATCCCAGGGAGGTAGGCCCTAGCATTGGATGGTTCTGGTTCCTATAGTACACTGGTGGAAAGTGAATGAGGGCCTTGGTTCACGTTAGCTAAGCTACCTGTCGAACAAGACGAAAGTTTTCTTCCCATTCATGCATTCTTGCCAATACAAATTTTTGTGCCGGTTGTGATATGGAGTTTATAGTGACAAAAAGTTACAAGATTGCAAAGAGGGAGGATTTGTTATTGAAGACTTTTTGTCACTATAAAATCATGTGACAACCCAGTGCAAAAGTTGTATTGGAAGAAATGTATTGTGGGAAGAACAATCTACCTCCTCTTTGTAAGTGCACTCACTTTACCAACTCCTTGGCAGATTTTTAGAGAACACTGAGGGTAATGGTATGGCTCAAAAAGGGGGGAATTTGGGAAACTCTTTCTACAGGAAAGTGGCCATTGGAGGGAACACTGGGCCTTTGAGGGAAATCTACATAGATATAGTGGGACATTTGTTAGAAATGCAAACTATCTTCCCGGGAACATGGAAAATTTTACATTTTTTCAAGCCCTGGTAATGGTGAAAACATGGGTGTGATCAGGTGGCTCCGGGTTGGCCAATGAATAGCCTTTAATTCAGGGTTTATTAGGGTGATTGCGCTCGGGTCTGCCTCTAGTATGTAAATGGAGTTGTGATAGCACTGTGCCACACATTAAGAATTGGACATGGCATTTTTGGATATTTTAGCAACATTTGATTTTTGGTTTGGGTTCTCCAAGTTTGAACCTGTCAAATTTTAGGGAAGAAAATACCAATTTATAATGGAATATGAAGGTTAAATAGGGATGAAAGGAAATGGAATGAAAAAAAAAACCTCTAATCATTGCAAATCAGTAAGGCTATGGCCAGACTCTGGATGTAGAGTAGTAACTATTCCACAACCCACTTATTGCTGCACAGAAAATGTGCAAAATTAAATTGTAAAAAAATAATGTGATTAAAAAGGAGAACTTCATTTCTAGACCATCCAGTGCTGGCTATCATTGACATTAAAAGTGGCATTGTATGAAAGGTTGGAGCTAGAGGAAGGCAAATTTCTCAAGCTCATTGATTCTTGTTCAAAGTACATTTATTTTTCCCTGTTGTGAATATTGAAAAGCTCTTTTAGTATTAATTATCAAATGGTATGACTGTACGGATGCATTATCTGTTGTGCCACAACCATTGGATAGTGGGTTACTTTCACTTAAACAAAAGGTCTTTTCAAATTTGATTGAAATTTGAAAAGGCACATTTTTAGTACCAACACAAAAATTTGCCTTCAAATTCTGATTGAAAAATTTAACAGTGAGACTTGCAGGACGCTAGCGCCCAATCAGCGAAACGTGGCTAGCTGTGTGTGGTCGTTTACCGCTGGTAGAAACGATGACAGGGGTGTGTCCACGGCCAAGTCGACTCATTACTGCTGGCAGGTTATTGTCCGTTGACAAGACTTGTAGTTCGGGATGCATCATCAAACAATGGGCAGGTTCAAATGTAACAGGTTACATTGTGGGTCCAAGCAAGTATTAAGTAAAATAAATGAATGTTGTGCTACATGTGGTTGGGAGTTTTCAGTTGTAAAAAAAATGTTTTAACAGTGAAAACTGTATTTTGTGGAGTTTTTAATTAAATTTTCATTAGTCTGAGATAATTTTTGTCACAGGCCACTGTTAGAGTTTATAATAGGCCTAATTACAGGACACCTGTGAGAGTTCCGCTGTATTAATGCTTCAAAAGTCAAAAATTTAGCTTTTCTTTCATTCAGCCTGTTTTTCACATCTATACCCACTTTTAGATATGTTCAGGACTTTCCCCCAAAACCCCACTAACAGGTCTGTAATAAGGAGGTTTAATTAAATTGTGCTTTCTGTATTGACAGCCACCAGTGTTTTAAATCAATATAATGTATTTTACAATCAAGAAATACAGGGAGACTGACAGGAACAAAATTATAATATGACCGAACCTGAATACTACCAATGGTAGACAAGTAGTTCTGGGTTCCTGATATGTAGTGTACTAATACCGGGACTACAAGTAGTCAATGGTATTTTTAATAGGGGAACAATGGCTTCCTCAAACGCAATGCCTCCTCCATTCATTTGCGCTGGTCTAACCCCTCCATGACCTCAAAAGGATGTGCATTGATTGACAAGAATCATGCCCCTAGTCAAGCAGAAAGAATAGTTAAATTCAGGAGTAGAAATGAGTGCATATAAAAAAGGGCAAAATGATGGCATCAATGTGAACCGCAAGAACCACCCTATAGATTTCAGTCATTGGTTAAATATTTGATCTTGAATTTTTTTATGTAATGAAGTTTCTTGTTGATGTACTCAGTTAAACTTTGTTGAAAATGGAAGCAAAAATTAAACAATGTACTTTTTTCCTGATAATTTGGAATTTATATGTTGGGTGATATTCCGACTATAACAAAAAAACAAATCTGTTTTCATGATGAATCTTTTGGTTGTATTTTCAGTTAGAGCTTAAAAGATCCAAGTCAATCTTACGGCTTAATCAATGTATGTGTTTTGTAATCATTACGATCAATTGGGAGACACCTGCCACATCTTTTTATAACCATATATAAGTGGGAAAAAAAAGAGATTATCTTACAACTGGGTGTGCCTTTTTTCTTTCCATTCTCCTACAGGTTTTGTTCTGCAGGGTTAAGTTAATATGGCCTTTTTATATCAAAAGGCTTTGTGCAAGTTTCTTTTGTTAATAAAATCAGAATACTGGAGGTCAGCAAGCTAGTCAACTATTCAATTTACGTGCACTGTAGTGCTTGTTAGCTCCAACATGATAATGGCACTTTCTGAGATGAGATTCAATAAACTGGCCATGAGAGAAACAAATCAGGCATAAAAATTCAAGTACATTTATTACTTAGCGTAGTTCATTGTATTAGATATGGTCAGTTAGAGATTCACCCCCCTCCCAAACCGTTGTGCGTCACGGCGGACGCCTCGGTACCTCGCCCCACTTCTTCCAGTGCTCGTTCTTCCTATATCCGTAGTTTTTCTTGTTTTTCACCTTCATGAACAACATTCAAAGATACCATAAAGATTATTATTTAATTGACTAACTACAACCAGACCCCCTAAACAATCTTTTTAAAATACATGGGAATTTTCTTAGCAGTTTCCACCTTGTGTGGTAGAAGTACCCAAGAGCTCACTGATTTCCTTTGTCTGTCTTGCTTTCCTCACCGTATTTTGTTGTGGCATAATACGTCCCTGGCATTCCTTAATTGTGCTGTTAATAAAAGCACAAATATTTGGTTTCTTCACTGTGCAATGGGAATTGATACATTTTTATTTAGTGGTATATTGTGGGGAGGGCAGTCCACTTTCCTTGTAATTTGTACACAGTCTTCCACATACATTTCACCATAGCATTTAAAACGATAAATTCTCCACTGCCTGACCCTGCGTTCTCTGTGCACAAAAGGGCTTAGATATTTTATCTTCAAAGAAAGCAAATCTCTTTTACATCTAGACATTTCCAGTAAACACCCAGACTGAATGCATTTAGGCATGGTTTTGCGAAAGAACTAATTCTAAAACACAGAAAAACACTGTAAGAATTGGTACATAGGGAAGGAAGATACCAGTATCTTCCCACAATGCATCGCTTCCAATGGAAAGTTTTGTACATTTGCCATGTGGATCCCCCGTTTAGAGATTAAACGCTCTCTAAAATGGCAGTTTGGGTATGATCAGTAACTTTTAAATTTCTATCCCCATAGTGGTTTCCTCATCCTAACTTACTAACGTACCCCCATCAGTACCCCTGTACAAAACCACTCCATTGGAAGCAATGCATATGTGGGAATCTACTGGTATCTTCTCTTCATAGATGGTACCTTGAGTAGACAAGGGTAGCCATTGTGGAGATCCCCCACAGGTTGCTTCATAATCTAATGTTAACCTTCCCTTCCCATTGAAAAATGTGCACTTTGGGATAAATATTTGGCCCCATTGCCCGCCGCCCTGGCCCCCGCTTATACCTTGACTCTTATCATGCTACACTCCTAGCTTGGAAATCTTCCTGAAGGGAGACTAACTTTAGACCTGGGTTTTAAACCAGGGTTAAGTCCTACAAGAGGGGACCGGGTCTTTTCTTACAACATACCTAAATGTGCTGTTAACGGGCAAGAAATTCCTCATGGATATGGGCTGTTCCCGCCCTCCATGAGGAATTTTCTCAACCCTACATTTAACTTCTTTCCATATTTTTGAAAGGCAAAAAGGTTCCTTCTTGGAGGACTAACCCTGGTTTAAACCCAGGTCTAAAGTTAGTCTCCGTTTAAGAATACCAGCCCTAGTCTGCCAGCATTTTGATATAAAACAATTATGCCAAGTTGTTCAATATATAACAATCCATCCCAATATAGTGCATGTTATGAAAGTGTGGTGATATTTTCTGTAAAACTTGCAAATTAAGTGGCCGGGGGGTGGGGGGTAATGGATGTGTATTAGGAAGTAAGTTATCTTCAGATATTTGCCCATGCGTTCTTCGTTTTGTGGGGCGGGCGGGGAAACCTCAAGGGCGACACCGGGCTGACAGGATCCCGGCGGGGCGGGGGGTGACCAGATATAAACCTCTAGTACCATCAAAATAGGACCTATACAGCTGTATGCACATGGAAGACGGCTGGACGGCGGAACCCTATTCGATGGGGGGTCATAGCATGAATGATGTAAGGCCAATCCTATTGGCTGGTATTAACACCCAGGGAGGTTTTGTGTGTTGGGTGCAAATGGGTGATGTATCAGTTACTACCTGCACATGGTGGCATTAGCTCACGTAAAAGGCTGTCAAACTAGGGTTGCATATCCCTGTGAAATTCCCATCCGATTCCTCCCAGTTATTTGTTATACGGATATTCAGAGGAAATGTTAACATAGCAAGGTACTTTAATAATCCCCAAAATATGAGGATACAGTTTGGGGATGTGAAACCACTGAATGCTTCTTGGTGTGACTAGAACTTTTAAAGGTCTCTGGAATTGCAGACTACTAAGGTTGAAATTCTGATGTTTTTAGATTATTGACTCTGTTTTTTCTGCCCACTGAAAAAGGACTAAATTACAACACCATCTTTCTCTTTCTTCCTCTTCAACTTTGTCGCTCACCTCACCAATCACTCACTCTTTAGTGACACTCACTCCTCTCCCTCGCCACCATACATGCTTCCAAACAAATGTATAACAGATTTGAATTAAAGGTATATGGTATTTTCACAATTTCTGTTTCATATGGGCTGGATTTATTGTCACTCTACTACTTCTGCCTCACGCTAAGATTACTTTCCTTCCATTTGTTATCAAACGGTAATAGTGTTTCCTGAACTTGATTCTATTATAGACCATTACACAACAACAGACACCTCTCAAAAGAAATGAAGTTTTGTTTTTTGCCTCTTGGAAAAAAACAACTTTAACTCAACGCTCCTTCTTTGTATCTTATTTCTTAAATGCCGATTAACCCAACTTGACTAACATAAATGCAAAACATATTAATTGCTCGCCGTCTTACAAGTGAAATATAAAACATCTGTGGAAAACGAAAAAGAAATTGATGTGCCATCTTTTTGGCATGGTGCAAAATAAGATTTTTTAAAGGGCACCCCATTTCAAGGGCCATTTTCAAATTGGGTGTAAATAGGCCTCAAGGCAATTTACATGTTAATGCCCATAGGCCAAGACTGGCAAATTTTAGGGCAATCACGCAACTGTCTAGGGGCCGTGGGAAGGCAATTGCCCTTCGGTGCCTCGGTTATTTTTGCGGCCCCTGTTTTTGGTCAGTCCTGAGAGTCCATCGATGGATCGAGCCCACAGTAAGGAATAATTGTGGGGGGGAAAGGTTTGGAATCAACACCACATCCCTTTGTGGGGCTCTTCTCTCTCCCCTCAAGCGCTTTGTGGCACTTGCGTCCTTCACCCTCAGTGCCGATATTGAATATTAAAAGAAATCGCCACAGAATTCATTTCCTGTAAGTTCCTGTATTATGTCTTTTGCAAGAAGAATCTAAAAAAACACACAACACAGCCCAGCAAACTATTTTAAGGCGATAAATTTGGCCATGGATTGCGCTAGCCGTCCGTCCAAGCTAACCCGGGCAAATCTAATCATCGGTTTATTGGTTTGTTTTAACCATTACACTTTTGGAAGGGGGGATAGTTGAGTGTAGTCTTATGCCGGTTCGGTGTTTTTGCTGGATGGTGTTTTGTCCCTCACCTTTTTTTGTCTTTGCTTATTGGGAAGTGTAAACAACATCTCTCCCGTGTACTGCCACTGACTCAGTGTGCGCCATTTTGCTTCTGCAATGTTTTACCAATTGCCTAAAATCAAATGCCGACTTGTTTATTTGAACTTTTCATTTTGCAAGATAATTAGTCGTTCCCTGTTTAAACAAATCACCAAATTAAACTTGACTAGATGTTTCTCTTAGAGTTATGAATTCAACCGACCTTCCATGCAATTTTATTTTGCCACAATTATTCACTCATAATTTCGAAATTCGTCCCGTGGTATAATAACTTGACTCAGTTACCTATGGAGGTATTTTTGCTTTTGACTTGTAATAAAATTGTAAAATAGGCAAATTCTAATCTACTAACTGCATGTGGAAATGGAAACTTTCGAACCTCATTTTTGGTAGGTATTGTGGAAAAGGGTAAACCATGAAGGTCCATTCCTATCCTAATTTGTTGGCTCCCTATACTACATGATGGTTATACGCATGGTTTCTGAATTATACCCATGTGGTATATGCAATCACAGTTAAGCTTGTCTGTTGTTCACACAAAAGTACTATCTATTTCCATATTCCATCTTTTTTCATAAACATAAATTTGCCTCAGTGGGTGGTGAGGAACCACAATCCATTGGATATTCCAGCCAAATGTTAAATCCCTTTTTGACACACCACATCAAAGCATGCGTCATATTATTCAAATTTCTCTTCTTCCTGTAACGGGCAAATACTAACTGTAATACCATCAACTTTGCAATGAGAATTTATAATTATCGCAAACAATACTCTCTTACCATGGGCCAATAAATGGAGTCCAGGCTCGTTCAGTCTTGAGATACAGGAAGAGAGAGCGTGAGCGAGCAAAGTCCAGCACGTGCTTTTGTAAACACATTTTGTAGAGGCACCAACACCGGTTGCCATTGTAGCTTTTTATCTGAGCAAGACCAGTCTTTTATTTTTATTTGCCCAGCGACGTTTGTTTGTATATGGTGGGATTTTTCCCATGATGTAGGTATCCCCACCACCCAGTGCTTTTTATGCGACAAATACACAACTTGCACCGTCTTCTCACCATATGTTAAGAATCAATAATCAGTGCGATGAGGCATAGTTAAAAAAATTACATGCAAAAACATTTTTACTGAACTTATTTCAAACTGGTTGCTTATACTGTATTGTATTCCCCTCATGTTGTTGGTGTTCGTTGTTGTTTAACTAATCTTTAGTATAATTTTAAAACGTTTTTTGAAGAATTATCTTTACAAAATCCAAGTGTTTTTTTCTGTTTTATTATCTTCTCTGAACAAATTATAATGGTTTACTCTGACATCACCCTCTAATCTTCTGTTACTCCTTGGCTTTTTGTTTTTGTGTGGGTGTGTGTGTGTGCTTCAAGGGAGAGATGGGGGGGGGGGGGGTGGCAAATTCTTTGAGCGACATAATGTTAACCAGGTAATGGCAGACTTTAAGATTAAGCAGTTTTAAAGGGGGGGATGTCAATTATTTTAAAGTCTTAATTTTTTTTTTCATCTTGATCACAAGCCTTCACCCAAAAAAACCCCTTCTTGGGTCTTCCAGCATCATCACAACGCATCCCTCCTTGTTCTACCCCTTCTGCACCCGCCGCTCCCCCCGGATTTGCAAGAAAGGACTCCCCCTCGCGTATCCTTTTAAAAAGTAATATTGGTTGACCAAAATTGCATTTTGCAACTTTTGAAACAAAACAATCCTTACCCGCGCGAATACGTTTTCAGCAGTGTAAATTAGACTAGTAGCTCTCTTCTGATACCACAATTTTGACCATTTCCGCAAAATCGGGGTCCCTGGGGATGCGCTATTAGTGATCGGACCATGCCCTTAGCAAACTGTATGTCAAATTCGTCTGTGGGCAATTAAAATCAAACTCAACTTGGGACTGTAGTTATTGGGTCACATTCCTATACCTGATTGTCGAGATAATAATGATTGAACATAACTATGTTCATATCAAAGTTATTAACACTATTTCTCTGATGGATGAAGAACTTTTCTGCCTGTTTTAGGTAAAAAGCATTAACTTTATTTGCAAACTAGATTCGCTAACTTCCTTCGTCTACTTTTAGGTAAATCATATAATTTGTCCGCTATACCCTATTTTCATATCAAATTTGGCATATATATATAATTAGATAATCAGCTATTGCATAGTTTAAGCATTGTTTGTTTCTTGGCAGACTCATTTTAATTCAACCACTTGGATGGTAAGTAGGTCATGGTTGGCTCTAACACTGTATTCAGTTACATCAATATTATTAATTTACTAGGCTAGCGATTACACGGGTTTTGCGGTTCTCTTTTCTCTGGTTTCGCAGTTCCTTTGACCGTGAGTGACCCCTGATTACCTTGTGTGACCTTTTAAATTAAATCGGCCTCACCATCTACCCCCACCCTCCTCCAATTTTTCATTTCCATACCCCAATTTTTTTACCCCATAGACCTCCTTTTGACCTCGAATGAACCCCCCGATGACCTTTGCTCCCCTAACCAATAGTACAAACTCGGTCCTTCGTAAGGTCAAGGGGCACCCACCAAACCACTTTCAATCAGGAACGGCGCTACACTGTGGTCTCCAAAAAAATAGACTCGGTATACAGACAGACTGACCAGACTTACTAACCGGTATATTATATAGCCTAGTAGGCGGTTCCCGGGTTTTCTCGATCACCTGTGTTTCACGATCCACACTGGTTTTCGCGATCACCTGTCATGAATGACCCCAGGTTTGGGAGTGCCTTGACCTGGAATGACCTCTGATATGATTGATTTTCAATTCCAATTTAAACCATAATGTGATGATTTTTGGCAGCATCAATAGCCAGCCCTGCCCACAAAGGTTTTGCATTCCAATTTGACCTCTTGACCTTGAATGACCCCTGATGACCTTGTTGTGCCCTTTTAAGATTGCTGGAATCAACAACCAACCCCACCCCCCCACCCTCCAAGTTGCCTGTCCATACAACCACCATTTACTCCAGTTGACTTTCTTTGACCGTGAATGACCCCCGAAGACCCTTGTCGTGACCTTTAAATTTTCGGCATCAACAAACGACCATCCCACCCCACCACCCTCCAAGTTTCAATGCCATACAACCTTTACCTCATTTGACCTTGAATGACCCCGGATGCCTTGTCGTGACCTTTAAAATTTTCGCATCAACATCTCTGACCCCACCCTCCAAGTTTTCATGTCCATACAAACCAACCCATTTTACCATCTTTGTACCTTGAATACCTTGCCGTTTACCTTCACCATTTTCTTCCCTCACCCATCACCCCCGCCGCCCCCACCACTTACTCTTCTCGTCCCCCACAGTGGTTTACCTAACCCCTTTTTGAATGGACCCTTTGAAACCTTTAATGACTCCCTATGAGACTTGTTCGACCTTTAAAATTTTGGCATCAAAATTGAACCCCACCCCTCCAAGTTTTCAGTCCATACAAAACCAACGTTTTACCACATTTGAGACCGTGAAGTGACCCCCCTGATGACCTTTATCCACTCCCAATACATCGTCGGTCTTCGGACGGTTAAGAGGCAAACCCCACCCACCAAGTTCAGGAACGGCACCCTCGTACTTGAGAACCAATGCTTAACCTCATTTGAACGCTTGAATGCCCCCTGATGACCCTTGTCGGGACCTTCAAATGCCTCGTCATCAAAAATCGACACCCCACCCTCCAAGTTTCATGTCCATAGCAACCAACGTTTTAACCCCCCATTTGACCGCTGTTGAACCTGGATGACCCAAGATGACCTTGATTCCACTACCCAATACCAACCCGGGTCTTGGATGGTCAAGTGTCCCACACCCACCAAGTTTTCTGAACGTGCGACACTCGGCCTCCTCCGAGAAAATTTGACACGTCTAGTTGACCCTCTTTTTACCTCGATGACCCCCGAGACACTTTGAGATCCCTACCACTACAAACTCGGGTCTTCTTCGGGAAGGAAATCCCTTTGCCCCCCCCCGCCCCCTCCCCACCCCTTGTTTCCTCCCTTTTTTCCCCCTCTGTTCTCCCTATCCCCTCGACCGGTCAGACACCCAGATAACAGACAGATAGACATACCACCGGTATTAATATATAGTGAGTTTTAATATTTTTTCTAATTCAGTCACAAGTTCCTAAAATCACCAACTTTGATGGCCTTCTCTAACTAAATAATTCTGATTTAGAAATTCTGTGCTCATCTAATATAATAACCGGTGGTCCCTCGTCTGCGGGTGGTGTCTTGTCTGTCCTGTTCCCTTTGCCGAAAAAACTGGTTTTTGCCAGAAAAAAACCCGGCCAAAAACTAGGAAATGTCTTAGGGTCGTCGATCAAATATTTTAGTGTACGTCTACATACAATTAAGTCCCTCTTACCTTAAGATAGTCAACATACCTGCATTATTTTATTTTGTTCAATACAAGAAAGACAAACAAGAGGATACCCATTTGGAAAAAAAATAAAACATAAAAGTGTACTGTATAAATTTTGTTTTCAAAAAACTTGCAAAGATCTGCAGCAGAAACACACAAACAGACCAGCTGTGGAATTACAATTACACTTTCATCTAAATGTGAGTACATTCTCTTACGTTACTTTATTGTTCAAATTTTATTATTTCCATTTTTTACTATTTAGTTTTTGAAATTTATTTAACGCCTACAATCAACTTTTAAGTTACATTTGAATGTTTCAGTCCATTTCCTATTTTCACTAAGGTAACTTATGAAATATAGTAAGTATGGTATCATTCAAACTGTATGTATCATATGTAATAAAAAGGCCATAAGTTGTTTTTACTGTAACTTTCAACAAACCACTTTTTGTTCTGTAAATTAATTGTTATTCTGACTTCTACAACAGAGCTACAATACATTTGTTAAAAAAACCAACAATTCCAATTTTTTTTTTGTACATGTGAAAGCATTTTTTGAAAAAAATTTAGGTTTTTGCCAGTTTTTGCCAAATAGGCGGCATAAACCTGCGGTTTAAACCGGTTAAACCGCCTGGTTTTAAATACCGGCCCAACGCCTACCCGCTGTCTGACCACGTGGATCAAAGATCATCATGGTCATTCAAATTAAAAAAAGGGTCAAATAAGTAACGTTTGGACATGAAACTTTGTGGGGTCGATTGTTGATGCCAGGTCCTTCCGCCAGGTGATCTCGAAACCCTGTGACTTGCCTAGTAGTGATCGTTAACCATTAAAACAATTGTTCTTCTGTGTATCTCTTTGGAATGAAAGGATTTTGTAGGGCCAAATTTCAGGACCGAAAAGTAAAATAGAGGCCTTTTATCTGATCCAAAAATGGATAACCACTTCCACTTCCCGGTTAAATTGGGTGGGGGTCCCAAAGAGGTTGGAACAACCCACCTTTAAACTTGAGAACGGGGTTTTATGTGGGGTAAACAGGTAGGTCCCTTTAAGGGTCACGTAGGTTCAAATTTATTTTCTCTTCTCTAAGTATAACACCTTTTGGAATGACCAGGGTTTGTTCAGTGCATTGACATTTGTTGCTCATCATTACGAGGTGCTATGTTCCCCTCCTCCTGGTTCTGAGTTCAAACATGCACTTGTGTTTCGAACCTAACACGCTATAGATGATATCTATCGTTTCTTCCTAGAATCTTCTACCAAACCCGTCTTGGCTCAGTTGGTTAGAGCGCCGTCCATAGTAATAACGGAGGTCGCCGGTTCTAATCCGACCAAGCGCATACGGGTTTTTTTCAACACTTGGTTGTTCACCGCCATCTCCAGGGAAAGATTAATAAGGTGACCCATTCCTTGTCTAAATAATTACCCATCCTTTGTCATACCTGGAGAACTAATTATTTTCAAAAACTTTTTTGCAACTTTGTGTGTTTGATTCCGTCCAACAAATTATTTACATCAAAAATAAGTAAATGCTGTTAACCGAACCGCTTCCCACCAAAATAACCCTGTGTCGGTAAACTGTACATACTAGAGTGTGGGCCGGTGACGTTTCGCTCTCCTAGCAGGATCTTTCATCAAAGGCAACTACCCAAATCATTTATATCAGACTTTATACGTACAGAATCTAATTCATACTTTTGGAATTTAAATTTGTAAACTTTTTTTTCCCACTTAGGGATAGTCAAGAAGGGGGTGGGAGTACCGTATTCAACCTATTAGGCAGCTCTCGGGATCATAGTTTCCGTTGTGAAGAATTGGGGAGGGAAAGTGTCGGTTTATAGGGGCCACTAATTTTGTACACTTGTTTTTAAAATTAGTTTTAGAAGCACTACTTTTATTCGTAGCATTGACCCAGTCCTAACCCTCCATGATGCTTTAACTTAATAATTGCAGTAAATTTTTTTTATAGAACATGTATTACATTATATATCTCTGAGTACAATAATAACCAACGTTGTTAGTGGCTTGTATCTGAGGCCTCCCAAGTGAGCACACATTGTTTTTTTATTAATTGTCCCCGCCGAAACTTCGTTTCGGCCCAGAGACTTCGTACTCACTTTTCTTTCTGTTCTTTCCCTTGGCCGTTGGGCCTTCCGGTACCTTCTTTCTTCATTCTTTCCTGTCTGCCTGACTCGTTTCCACGGGCGTTTGTGTACGATTTAATCTGGAGTTCCGTAAGGGCTATGATGAATTTAACCTGGTGGAAAAAGCGGGTCCACGATTTCTCGACCTGATTAGATTTTGGGCGTAAAATATGCAAATTAATATCTACTTTGATATTAACGAAAATTTTTCCCCGCACGGCTTGTGTGTACAAGTTTTCTGGAGTTTCCGTAAGCGTGATTTGTAACTGGTGGATGGGATCCGTGCGTAGAGTTCTCGAACTGATTAGATTTTTGTTATTTTATTGATTTTTTAGTTTTTGCAAATTAAAATTGGTTATGCAAATGAGCTAATTAATATGCAAAAAACAGCGTAATAGCTATAATTTTGAAACGGTACATTGGATAAACGGAAAATTCCTTCACTGCTGAAAGCCAATCTTGTGGTGGGCATCTTTTTTGCAATTTGAAAGAAACTTTGGGAATACATGCGGCTTGGTCCTGCAAATGAGCTCATTAAATATGCGGGCGTAATTACTGTATCTCTGAACCGTACAGCGGATAGGCAAAATTCCGTCGCTGCATGAAAGAATACTATAACCATGTGCATCTTTGTGGTGAATCATAATTGGTCAAAATGCAGTGGGTGGGCCGCTTAAAGGGGCATTTTTTGATACCATTGGATCTAATTAATCGCATAAGATTGCTTGTATCACGAATTGTACATTGGAATTCAAATTCCTTCTCCTTCTTTCCTTTCCTTCGCTACATTCATTCTAATCTTCTATTTTCTTTGCCGTACATCTTTTGTATGAAATCAACAATTGCGGTCAAAGTGGGCAAGTGGATCAATTAAAGGGGCATGTTGGATTGGCAATTGATCTAAATATTATGCGTAATTGCTGTAAAATCGCTTAAATGGACATTTGGATATGCAACAATTCCTTCTGGCTACGTGAGACTAACTATATTGTTAACAATCTGTTTGTGTGACATCATAATTGGTGTGGTCAAATGCCATGTTCGGCCACTTACAAAGGGGCATTCTTTGATTATTTTAAAAATTGCAACGACTTGCTAAATGCTTGGTCCATTTCAAACCAAATTTTTCTCATTTTGTCACTGGTCATGTGAAATACTAACACCTGTCAAAAGAATTGAATGATTTTTCAGGAGTTTTTGTTTACCTTACAAAATTAGGTTAGCATGTTTTTATTTGGCAATATATTGCTCTGTGTGTTATTGGGTGGTGTACAAAACAGGGCGTACAAACAATAAGACGTATCAAAATGGGGAGTAAACCACAACAAGGTATTACCATCAAATAGCTATATCGTGGCCTCATGTGTTTCATTAAATGATTTTTCTAGTTCTGCTGGTTCAGGCATTCTTTTTGTTTTGCCCTCCTGTTCATTCTGGGAAAAAATTGAAAATTTCAAAATTGTTGCATTTTCACCTCACGCTTTCTGGACTCCCGTCGGCCCGACTCAAATTAAAATGTGGTCACATGATTGTTTTTAAAATGGTTGCCAATTCAATAAATTTCATATTTTTAACTAAATTTATGGAATTTTAAGGGATTTTTGCACACTTTTTCCTGATTAATCTCCTAACAATGGAAAATGTTGTGTGACCCCTGGGTGTTCAAATGAAAGAGCAGGAAATTAAAGAATACAACAATAACTGCAAACCCTGGGGTGCTACTCATAAATGTCTCTTACTTATGATCATGTTGGGGACATTTCAATATTAATATCTTCCAAACGGAAGGGATGTTGGACCTCTGATTGTGGTATACTGAAAGAGTGAGAGTCTCGAATATCTTAAGGCAACTCGGGGGTTGCACTGCCTAAACGTCTCCTTACTTTTGCTCATGTGGGGGACTTTTCAAGATAATATCTCTCCACACAGAAAATGTTGTGACCCGAGGTGGTGTCAAAGAAAGAGTGAGAGGTTTAAATAGAATACTATCACATCACACCCGGGGGTTGGCTACTTACGCCTAAACATCTAGTTTTATGCTCTTTTGAATGACTTCTCATGATTAATTCTCCACATGGAAAATGTTGTGACCCCTGGGGGGTGTCAAATGAACGAGCAGTAAGTAAAGAAATACTATAATCAAAACAAGGGTGTACTAACTAACTCCTAAACATCTTCTGACTATGCGACGTGGGGGGGAATTTTTCAACTTGCAAATTTAATAGCATCCACAATTGAAAATGTTGTGATCCCTATGGTTGGTGTCATGAACTAATTGGAAGTAAAACTAGTTTAAGAAAATTGGAGTTTATTATTATCCTTCTTTGCAAAAACAACTTTTTGGGGACACCCTGTACTCGCACAGTTTTGCCCTCTGGTGTGCTGCTTTTGTCTTACAATTAAGCCGAAGCATAAAAACGAGACTGTGGTTCGAGAATCGCCTTGTTACATTAAGTTTGTTCACCCACGCCTGAGCAAGATTCAACCTAAAAGCCGCAGCAGAAAAAAATAGGCGGATCCCATCATCTAAGATTGGCAGCTCTCATTGAGTGTAGGGAATGACCCGCTAAACCTGGGTACGAGCTGTAATTGTCAGTGAGCTTTAATATAAATACCTAGACATTGAAAAAGATCACATACCATTCGACAGTACAACCAAAATTAAAGGAACTATTTTTATGGAAAGGACCCCTGTTCATAAATGGTAGAACCATAATTAAATATGCCATTGGAAAATCCTAAATTCCAATTAACTTGAACCTCTCGAAATGGATATTCCACTTAATTGTCCCGCCGAACGAGTTCGGAACGGGTACTATGAAATGACAGCTTCCGTCCGTCCTTCCTTTTCTCTTCCTTCTTTTGCAAAAATGTTAACCCATGTGTACAACCGATTTACATCTGGAGTTTCCGTAAGGGGCGACAATGATGTAACTACTTGGTGGAAGAGAGCAGGCTGATGATTCTCGACCTGATAAGATTGGCGTGGGCCGTAAAATATGCGAATTAAGTATCTATCTAATTTGCATAATTTATGAGAAATGTTCTGCAAGGGGCCTGTGTACAAGCCATTTTCTTAGTTTCCGTAAGGCGATATGTTGTAACTTGGTGGAAGTAAGCGGGTTGAAGAGTTCTCGACCGAATTAGATTTTAACAAAGCGTATTTCGGAGCAAATTGAGTATGCCAATGAGCTAATTATATATATGCAAAAATCAGTTAATTGTATATTTTTGAAACGGGACCAACTGAAATACTCAAACTCCTTTCCTATTCCTGCGCTTAATGACAGCCTATCATGAAGGCACAATCTTTTTTTCAATTGAAAGTATGTGAATATATGCGGCTTTAGGTATGCAATGAGCTAATAAATAGGCGTAATTGCTGTATCTCTGAAACGGTACAATCGACATCGGATAGGCAAATTTTCCTTTTCCTTTTCCTTTCTCTTTCCTTCTCTCCATGATACTTACTTTTTCTCGTATTTTCTTTATTTTTCGTTTGTTTTTTTCGAGTTTCTTTTTTTTTTCTTTTTTTTTCTTTGGCTTTTTTGTTTTTTCCTTTTTTTTTTTGCCTTCCTTTTTTTTTTTTTTTTCTTTGTTTCATTTTTTATTATTTTTTTTATTTTTCTTTTTTTTTTTCCTTATGCCGTGTTTTTTTTTTTTCGTTTTTTGCATTTTTTTTTTCTTTTTTTTTTTATTTTTTGTTTTTCGGTTTTTTGTTTTTCTTTTTCGGTTTTTGTTTTTATTTTCGTTATTGTCTGTTTTCTTTTTGTGTCTTTGTTTTTTTTTCTTTTTATGTTTATTTGCTTTCTTTTTTTGTGTGTATTTTCTTTTTTCCTTTTCTTCAAACTCTTTTTTTGTTTTCTTTTGTTCTGGATTTATTTTTCTCTTGATGTTTTTTTTCGTTGTTTTTTTTATTTGTTGTTTAGTATCCATTGTTTTGATGCTTGTTCTCTTTTATGTGTCTTTTTTCAGTTGGTTTTCATTTGTTTTTATCTTCTTTTTTGTGTTTTCGTTTTCGCTGTTAGTGTTCCTCTTTTGATGATTCTTGCTCACCCCTTGCTTAGTATCTGTATCTTTTCCCGGAGGGGGCTTTAGTTTCCTTAATCTTCTGGCGCGTGTGTGTGCCAATTTCCGATTTCCGGCTCGCTTCCTTCTCTGCTGCCCTCTCTTACATTTCGGGTACAGTCCTTGGGTGAGACCTTATTTGCCCAAAGGTCGTCAAATGGTCTAAGTGGGTGGGGCGTTTATATCATATTTAGGGGAGGTTGTGCTAACTATGTCACAATATGTACGTACACTCACATGTGAATCAAACACATGTACATTCTCATTCTAAAAGTAATACTATCAATGTAGGCTTAAGGAAGCACCTTGAAAATATAGCATGTCATCCGAAACTTTTGTTGATCTGTGTGTAATAATTGGCCAGGTTACATGTTTATAAAATACCCATTTTTGCACAAAATGAGACCTTTGGATGAACTGGGTTTACAAAAGTGTATCCATTAGTGTGTATTTTCAAACCCTGAGGTTGGCTTCAAAAATGCAGTAATGACTAAAACTACGCCGTAATACAATTAAATGCGCTGACTTGCCAGTAACGTTGTTCCTTCATCACAAGTGCATTGTACAATTCAATCATTTGTGGTGCTAAATTGAGATATTCTTGAATTTCTTGTTCAAAATTTTCCACGTGAATGCTTATTAGGGAGAATACAGTGTGTGTGTACTTTTGTCTTGTATACAAGTTTAACTTAGCTCTTGAGACAGAATTGTACATGCTGGTACAGGTTAGGCAACTGCCATTATGCAGATTTGGAAATTGTTGCAGCATCAAATAAGGAAATCAAGTTAAATTTCAGACAGGAAAAATAGTGTACTCTGTTTGATCTCTAGTTATGGGGTGACATCATTGCATTTTGGATGTTGCGTAGCCTTATTAAAATGTGTAGGCTCTCCTTGGAGTCTGAGCATTATAAAGATAACATGAAGGTTGAGATGCCTTCTAACATCATTACTTGAGTGCGTTGATTATGCGCTTATTCGTAGAAAATATTACAGTGTCCCAGATTTGAAAACATTATTTCAAGATATTAGGCCTCTTCAGGTTATAAATTTCCTGAAGGAGGCCGATTTGTATAAATATTTTTAACTTTTTAAAAAAGGTTGTGATTAGTATTTATTGTGATGTATGTTTTAAGGTTTGATGTTTTTAAACGTAATATAATGATAAAACGTAATGACACGATATAACACAATTGTGTTGAGTTGTCGTTAAATTTTAATACTCACTCACTCACTCTAACATCAGTCGCCCTCTAATGTGAGACTGAACATTTAATTTAGTAAACAAATCGGCAAACATTATATGAGCGTATCTATGATTAAATAACACGAAATTCCATTCTTAAAAGATCTTTTAGTGATCCACAACCTTGTGCCCCTGACTTGACTTTAAAATAAGAGTTGAGATTTTCATATCTTTTGAACCGTTATTGTGTGTGCCTTACGTACAGATTCAATTTACTCTGGAATGCACCATTAAAATCACCTGAAATTTTGGAAATAACCATTTTAGGATATAATGAACCATTTCACAACAAAACTAATGTGATGGATCACAAATGACAACCCCTTTAAATGGTCATCTTTTGAGCTATAAGCCTTTAAGTCAGCTTCTGTGGTAACTAGTAGTAGTAGTAGTAAAACCAAAGTTTTAGATACGGTTTTGTTCCCGCTAACGAGGGTGGCCAAATTCACCTCACATTCACAGCAATACTGCTGTGTGAGGATTTATTGGCACAAAAGATAATTGACCGGATGCCCTTCCTGACATCAGTGTGCTGAATGGCTACCATTAGCTCTCCAGTGCCGACATCCTTGTAGGTAGATCTTCTTTTTAGCTCTACCAGGGTAACTAGCTACCCTCCTCATCGGACTTCTTTAGAAACCCGATGGGGGTGACAGTTTGGACGCTGACAACCCAGCCCTGGGACGGGTTACTGGTTACCAGGATACCAGTAGCAGGCCCTCAAGAAAACCTGACATATTAAATGGTGGGTTCATACTTCATTGGCAGATGTCTGCCGACGCTAGCCCGTTTGAACAGGCTTTTCCTTTTTCTCGCAACGCTTGTGGTTTTCACATTAGTCTAAGTTGCTCAAAGCTGTTGAAGGCTAGCGTCGGAAGAATGTCATCCGATAAAGTTTGAACTTACCTTTATGGTCCATTGAACCATTGCATTGACCTTTTCTATTCTTTACTTTGTCTTCACTTCAGACTTTATAATCTCTGAAAAAAAAAATCATATTTGAATGGCCTATCAGAATCAACTGAAATTATGGAAGTTTTTTGTATGATATTAAAACCAAGCACACACAAAAAGATGCTAAAGTCACTCGCTGTTACTTGAAGTGATTAGATCAAATACACTGGTGTATTTTTGCAATTATAAAAATAGTGTGACCTCAGATTTTATTAAACTTGAGTTGTTCCATGAGAATTTTTGCAAGTTATATATGAATTTCTCTTCAAATTTAGCCTGGTACTTTGGACTTAAAATAGTTTGAAAATTATGAAAAACGGGAAGAAAAGTTCATTCTGTTATATAGTAGTATTGGTTATATAGTAGTATTGGTTAGCATAGCATATTATATCCTTCAGGTTAGAAAATAAAATTATTTAAATAAACCAAAAAACTAACAAAGGAAAACCTAAAAACATTTATTTGGTGCTTGTTGTGAATAGTATTTGCGAAACATCTCGCCAAAAAAAGTTCACTTGCAACTGTGCTAATTTTTTTTTCAATTTCAAATTTGTGTGCAATGTGAATGTAGCCTAGTACATTCGCTCATACTTGGCTAACATGGGAAATCCTGGAAGTTGTAGTTGTCTGGGACTCCGCACTTTTTCTGCCATTTTGTGCATGATACTCTGTAGCATTTTGTGGACTGTGTTTTGCAGTAAATCACATGTGTGTTAAATATAAAAGTCTCTGTCCTGTATGGTTTATTGGAACTTTAGAAATTGGTAATGCATTCAGAATGATGGCCACTGTTTTGGAACAAACAAAAGATATCCAAAATGGTCATCTTCTATGCTGTAGGATGGATTTACACTTACCTAGAGTTGTCCCTAACATGCCAAAATAACACAAAATGATTAAAAAAAAAAAAAAAAAAAAAAAAAACATACTAAAAATTTAAAAAGCAAATAAGTAGATTTTACAATTGACTGATGCTAAGCAAAACTTTCAGGACCTCCATGTAAATCTCTCTCCCAATAAAAAAGTATGTGCGTGTGTGTGTGTGTGTGTGTGTGGGGGGGGGGGGGGTTAACACATCCCTGTTCTGCAAAATATGTGTGTGCTAACATGTGTGTGTGTCTGTACATATGTGAATGCACACGTGTATACATATTTGCTTAAAATTTTTGCTTTCACTGGAACATCCTTAGAGAATTTGGTTGTTACTCTGTCTTTGAATTGTCCAATTGAAAGATCTATTTGAAAGCAATTATGTCTGTAAAAAAAGACCCGATTCAAAGACTTACTCCTACGTGCACACAAACATCAGTGCAATCAATCAAATAGGCTCTACCAAGAGCTCCCTCCCAATCCACTGGATTTTTAGTTTGCATTCTGTAGCTATTATGAGTTAACATTGTACGTCATTGGCAGGCGTATAACAAAAGAAATGCATTGATACATAGGGTCTGTACTAAGAAAATTGAGTGTTGCAAAAAATAAAAAAAAAAGAAAATTGAGTGCAACATGAAGCACAGGAATAACGGCCTATGTGGACATTCATTGTGATCTTAAGGCACAAATGGAAAAGAAAAAAAAATAATATTATTGCTGCATTTATCATCAAGAATTTCTGAATATCTAGAGCTGGGGGGGTCCTTTCCATATGGGAATCCGCTGTGGGTTTTTCTGGTTTGCATCTCCACACCCTCATAACATAAATGTTACCCTCACCATAACATAAATGTTACCCTCACTGTAACAAATGTTACCCACACTGTAACATAAATGTTACGCTCACTGTAACATAAATGTTACCCTCGCCGTAACATAAATGTTACCCTCGCCATAACATAAATGTTACCCTCACCGTAACATAAATGTACCCTCACCGTAACAATAAATGTTGACCCTCACTGTAACATAATGTTACCCTCACTGTACATATGTTACCTCACTGTAACATAAATGTTACCCTCACTGTAACATAAATGTTACCCTCACTGTTAACATAAATGTTACCCTCACTGTAATTGTTAGGAAAAGATGTATGTTACAGCCCTGGAAAATGCTTGAAAGAATGGGAAATGGAAACAAATTTAAATCTTTTGACTGTGACAATATGTTCCAAAGTGGGTTTGGTAAAGTTATGATGTGACTGGATACTGAAAGAGGAAGTACTGCATATCAATGTCAGGTTGTTGACCAAATAGTTAGAATACACTCGCTCATAAAAGACTGAATAACCTTTAAGTTTCTGAATTCCAACAGAGGGAGATTGGTACCGGTACAAAAGTACAGAATGTCATTCATGTGGGTTGTTTGAGGTAATGCTCATAATTAAAAAGATGTATAATGTTTTTCATATGGGGCAATTTACCAGCGAAGGTTTTAAACAAATCTCACAGAGGTTCAATAATTAAAGTGTTACTTGGGAACAATATTCATTTATTGAGAATGTAGGAATTTTAAGCATGAGCATCAGTTTTTAGTTTGCAGAATGAGTACAAACTTATTGGAGGTGGACAATTTGATACAATCTGATCCACTGACTCAGACCAGACTCAGATGTGAAATGAGAAGATGTAGGGAAATTAAAGTCCAAAGAAACAACAATGAAACACAGAGTAAGTAGCAGGCTGTCATGTTTATGTGTTCAGTGGCGGCACCACGGGGGGCATTTGCCATAGTTTGTGTCCACCCTCCCCCCCCCCCCCCCCACCCCCCCCCGCCCCCCCCCCCCCCCACCCCCCCCCCCCCCCCCCCCCCCCCCCCCCCCCGCCCCCAAAAGAAAAATAACGGCTTTTTGGCCAAATTAGTGATTTGGACCAAAAATCACCAAATTTTTGCGGAAAAAATAAGTGATTTGGAGCCTAACTTGGTTTTTAAAAATCTCAAAACTTTGATAATTGTTCCTCCCCCTGAATTATCACTTTTGCCCCCCCCCCCCCCCCCCCGAAAAAAATTCACTTTGTCCCCACCTCTTGTGGTGAAATAACTAGATAGAAAATGATGCGTTTGCATGTGTACTTCCTGATGTGATTCATAGTGATTTGATTGAAAAAAGTCTTCATGGGCACCGTAGGGACTACTCCTTAAACATTCCGTTAGAAAGTGGCTGTGAGGGAAAGTTGGTCATTACCAAACATGAAAACAGCATCCTCAGCTTGTGTGTTTTCATGTTGTGGTAAAGGAAGGTTAGACAACATCATGCTACTAAAAAGACAATTGTATTATTATAACAATAGGGCTGTCTGTATCAACACATGGAACCCTGAAGTGGTTTTACAAACCGAAATGCTTGCAAGCCTTGAACTAGACATCCTTACATTGTATGGTTCGGTTTTGGCTCAAGAACTTCCATCGCGAGCCAATACCTTTCCCTAAGCCCCAAAGCCAATGACTTTGATGACTTATGATACTAGTGCCTTTATTTCTCAAGTTGTGAATGAAACAAACTGGCCGAAAACACAAGGTTCTTTGAAATAACTTGCTTACTGCAATGCTCATGTCAGGTTGGTGAAGAGCAAAATATGATGCATTCACATAGCATTACCAGTACACTATTTATAGTGGATCCTTCATATTGTTAGCTAAACAAATCATGGTAAATATGAAATTACAGTAGATCAAAGGGGGCTTAGAAAACATCTGCCGCTATATACAACTTGGGCCAAGTCACATTATATACATTATGGTGAGCAAATTGCATCTTGCCTTCTCGGTATTTACAATACACAAGAAGACCATCTGCCACTTATAATAGGATCCAATACGGAGTGTTGTGTACGTTGAATTATGTATTGTTTACTTTACATTGCGTCAATGCCTATGACCGCCAAGAGTCACCTCTGTCGGGCTTCTCGCTAACAGGTAGCCGTCGTCTCGCAGCGGCCAGGAGAGATCTCAACGGGAATCGGTTGCATCATGCTACACATGTATCATTTACCTTTATTCAAGCAGTTAGAAAACAAGATTATTCGCATAGCCATAAGAATGCCCCAAGCAAAAATATCAATTTAGCAGGCATGAATTGCACCTGTATTCTATACTACTCTCCTTTTGCTCCTCTCTGTATCGGCCACGCATGTTTATTTTTGAATGGATTGCCTCTTGCATTAAACTTTTGAGTCGGTGTATTGCCCCCCCAAAGGTTTGACCGAAGTGGTCTCTCATTCACACTTGCTTGGAATATAATCCTCTGGTTTATCCGTCTGGCTTTTTGTTGTTGCGTTTCAGTGCGAGTGTTATAATATGACGAATTTCATTTGTATGATTTGTTATTTTGACAGATCCGTGGCTTAGTGCGGGAGAGGTGCGCGGTCGGTCTCCCCAATGAGCCAAGCAACAGACAACGGAGCATCTCCCGAGGCCAAACGCCACAGCAGCCCCACCCACGGGGAGCAGGAAAACAATGGCCCCACAAGCAAAGAACCCAAGGTAGGTTGACATTTCACCTTTTCTGACCTTGAAATGTTTTCAGATGCCTAGAAATCAATTGTTCAATACTATCTTGCAATATATCTTAGCAACTTCAACTGTAGACTGTGTCATAGGAAGGGTTTGCTTCTGTTTTTCTGGAGGGATTTTTGTTTTTAAAATATGGAAAGAAGTTGTAGCATTTTATTAGTGTGAACCAGTGGAAACTTTGATTTGTTGTGTGTATTTACCCCTTAGACCGTCCGCAATGTCATCTCAATATTGGTTTTGAAGGTTCTCCGGGGTAGGGGTAGCTAAAAGTCAAAGATAAGGTCACCGTTGGATTGAATATGTCTTAACCGGAATTCCCCCTTGTGGGTTGTGAATCTATGTAAATCCTGATAGATGATGTGCTTGTGTGTGAGTTGCCCGAGTAGCAATTTCTGTACAAGTCCACTGGAATTGTATTTTCTTTGCTCATTTGATTTTAACCTTGACTACTAAGTGTAATAAAGAATGAATAAATGACTAAAAGTATATATCGCTTTTTAAGGAAATGAGTGTGATATGATGCTAATGACAAACACATTAAATTGTTTTTTTGCATGATATTATAATAAATTGTTTGCAAAGCTATTTCCATTTGTAGGGATTAAAAAGAATGGTCAGTCAAATAGAAGTATTCCAAATAGGTTGTGAACTTGTGGTCTGGGATCATTCTGATTTAACTCACTTTAAGACAATTAGAAGTTACATCCTACATAGGAAAACATTCTAAACCTGACTTACTAAATCTTCCAAGTATATCAGTGGTAGTCATTTCTGGTGTAGGCTTTTCAGTGGTTGGAAGGGTCTTAGAAAGAATACTCTTCAGAAGAAAGTAAATGACTGCTTATATCTTAAAGAAATAAGTCAAGATAGAAAGAATGGGCAAGATAGAAAGATTGGGTTTGTTTAATGAATACAGCAGTAAGAATAAGTATAGTAATTAAAGGTGCAACGAGAGATTTCACAGATTTCACATATCAGGTGTCCCTAAAAAATAGAAATACTGATTTTTGCCCTGATTTAAAGCTTTCCATCAAAAATATCCCCATCTAAAAGGATTAAGCTGAGAAATGTTTCTTTGGTACAAAAATGTGAAATTTCTAATTTTGTTTAAGGAGCAAATACGAAATTCAACCTATGTTTTATGAAATATAAGCAAATCAAAATCACCTTTTTTCTCTATTTTGAGACATTTCTGAAGTAGTAGTATAGTAAACCAAAGTTTTAAATCCGGTTTAATACAAATACAAATTAAGAAATCTAATGAGTGCCTAATCTACATGTATATAAAATTATTATTATGACACAATATTTGGGTGCTTCAAAATCTCTCGTTGCACCTTTAAGTGGCAAAAATGTTTAACCAACTAAACAAATGGGCAAGATGTGGTAAAGACAATTTGATTCATCTCCCTTTAAGAGTTATTTCATGCTGCTTTTGGCTAAAATCACTGCATTTAAAATAAGAAATGAAAGAGGGAGAGAGAGAGAGAAAACACTTGGTTATTAAGCCTTAGGGCAAACTTGCAAAAAGTACTGAAGTTAAAGACAGACTTAACATTTAACATGTCATAGCTTGATGCCGCTTTCTTTGCACTGCTTTATGGTAAATGCAAACGAAAAATATTTTTAAACAATACAATATACATGTGGGAGGTGCACACTTGAAAATTGCATTTTAGCTGTCACATAGAAGAGAATTGCATGAAGCATTTTTTTGTTATTATTATTATTAAGGTTTGCTCCTCTTCAAAGACTTTGCCAGAAGCGTGTATTAGTTTAAAATAACTTCTTCAAACCAGTCGATGACAGCAATCCTATTGTCATTTAGAACCAAGAAGTTCACGACAGTTTATTATACACCCATTGATTCCAAAACTTCTCATTGTATTAACAATAGATAATCTTCTCTAACAAGGGGATTTCAAAAGCATTTTGATTTTGCCGCAGCAGTTTATTCGAATAGCAAGAAAAAAAATGATGATCGCCAAGTTTTTCGCTTTTAAGCCTGGCTCGAAGATGCATTCGCTGACAAAGCGCAGGTAATAATTATTTGCAAGCTAATATTTCACCATGCGTAAAGCTACCGTTGAGCCCTGTGTCATTCAACTTTGCGAATGAACTCATTTGCTTTTGCTTGCATTGATTTGTCAGCTTGTATAACAATGTTTACACAGACATTAATTTGATTTTGAATCAATACCAACAAGTAACACTAACAGTGAACATAGCATTGTCGCTTCGTCAAATTACGATTTGAAACGATGGGGAAAAAAATCCAAGATGTTTTCCGTCATTTCTTGTATTTTGCCCTTTTCAAGTTGGCTTAATAATGTTTCGTATTCTGTGTTTTCTCTTTGCAATGCCAATATAAGTAGGTATACAAAATGTCAGTGTACTGTGCTTCTGCACTTTTATTTTTTCTTTAAGTTGGCTGTTGTCTGTTTTTATTACGGTAAGCTAAGTACGAATGGTGGCTAGTCCTTGGAGTGGGACAATGAAAGATTTAATGTGCGGGAGAGGTGAATGGCTTTTCACACATTGAAATTTAATAACAACAAATCCATACATTCTGTGTAAACTAGCATGTGTATTCTATGAGACACTGCAATCAATAGGAGAAATTTTCCTGATCACAACAATTTTATATTGGTATTGACGTAGAGGAAGCTAAAATATGCAACCATAAACTTCTACCTCAATAGACTAGCAAACGTAAAGTGCACATTCCCAAGGTTTTGGCGAATATTTAGTAGAAACTTTAGCTGGACAATGATTCCAACGGTGAGAGAGGAGATGCTCTGTTATTCGTTGCATGTCTTGAGGAGTATCATTCTCTTGCCTCAAAAAGTGTCAATGAATTAAAATCTCCAAACATGTAGATACATGGCTTAATTATTGATTAAACAGCAGTACGTATTCTACAATATTATTCCCTAATGTGCATTTGCATATTAAAGTTTGTGTAAGGTTTTTGCCTTATGAATATGAATACCATTTGAACTCATTGTGTTTTTTTTTTGTACAGAAACTTCTGTCATATTCAATATCATCACCCACACACGCACATACACACACCAGATGAGTTAAGTACACAATGCTTAAATAACATTTTAGCCATATTGTCAATTAAAGCACTTAATTTTGCGAAAGTATTTGGTTTCAAAAGTGATTACTTTCTTGTCACCAAACACGCAGTGTGCCGTAATGACTGTATCACAGAGCTTTATTGATGGGCAAAGTATTGATGTGAGGGGGAGAAAATGAATGGAAATGGGAAAATAAGCTTACTTAGGAGCCATGAATACAATCATGCAATTTACTTTTGCAAAATTTGCATCTAGTGTCTTTGCCTTCTTGCCATTTGCTTTTCTGTTAGTTCCACATTAAAATAACATGACAGGGATTGCAAAAACGTTGCAAAATTGGCGACAACCGGCACGTTATCTGGCAAGGTAAACTTGGTGTGCCACAAGGCTCACTAGGACGCAGATCATCTTTCGGCAATGTAAGCAATGATATTGGCACCTGTTAAACGCAGCCTTCTTCACCGAGCATTTCCATGGATCAATACCCTACTCAATTTCTAAATTACACCCGAGAGATTCCTGTTTAAATAACGACAAAAAAACCTACACACAAATTAAGAATTGCATTTCACGCTTAGCTTACTGCTAAATTAACATAACTAATGTGTTAGAGGTTCATTAACTTGAAATGGATATGATTTTGTTTTTCTCTTTTCTTTAGCAATTCAAGAAAATTCTAACAAATCAAATTCTTGAATCTAGAAACACTTTTTTGTCAGGATTTTGGTGTTAGATAGGAAGTTAAAGGTGATAGAAAGCAATTTACTCCAAAAGTAACAGCACCTTGTTACCTTCAGTAAACTAACACATCAGTGCGCGAGTCTGATTTGGTTAGAAGATCAATAAAGAAGACATCAAATTTTCATGAAAGCTTGCATTGCCGACTCAAAGTAAAAACAATCCCTTTCACCTAAAATCAACAAGATGCGGGGTGTTTACTCTAGCGGTGGTGTGAACACCCTCGAGTGCAAAGTCACTCATAAGAGGAGAAACTTGGGAATATTTTGGCAATGGAAAATGACTTTGCACACAGGAGCACTTTATGTTGGATATCACGAGCAAAAGATTTGAAACTACCTATGTTGTCATGCTTGCACCGCTGATTTTTGAAATTGTACACACAAAAGGCATCTCGCCACATAATTGCCTTAAGTGTTCTGTATTATCCAAACACGCATTGATGGTGAGTAGGGATTGAAATGCTTAGCCAGAACAAAACGCTGAATAGAGACATCAGTCTATATTCTCGCAGCCCCCTTGTGCATCCAAATCTTGTTTCTTAACTTGGGTTTGTAATATCATTATGAGATTAGGCGTATATAGTGCATCATCCGTGGGGAATTGCGCACCATGCAGTACCACCAACCTTTTCCCTATTGTTTGGGTGATTTGATCGCCTTTCATCACCCTTTAATAGGAAGTGTCTTTCCGGAGTTGTGTACTACACAGCAAGACGTTGCTTCATGGGCTAGCACTAACAACAGCATGCGAGGACAGGCGGACTGGAAGACTCTCTGCTTTCAAAGCTTGGCCAGCGAGCACCTCTTTCTGGTAGATGTTTTTTTTTGTCTCCCCACAGGCACTTGGCACTGTTCATGCTTTGGCATTTGATACGAGCTTCTTAACAAGTCAGTGGCTCTTGAGTAAGATACCCCAGCAATGGGGATTCCATCTCGTAAGCCACTTCTTAAGTCTCAAAATCACATCTGTACTTAATCTCATCTTGTTATATATTTTTCAATTTTGGAAAAATTCTCTCTGAATCTAAGCACTTTTTTTTCACTAAATCATCTGGAGCACAGCAACTTTGAAATGGCAATTCGTTTTGTGGCTTTATTGCCCATGATGTTTTATTTGAAGTTAATAACCATGACGTGTATATTCTTGTTTTGCATTTGCAGTGTACGATGCACAGATTCATCGTTATTCTTGTGTTATGAAATGTTCAATTGTTTCCAAGTACCCGGTGCCAAAGCACTATTGTGATGAGCTCTGTCATTGTGAAGTGTTTCTTATATTGCACTGGCACCAAGGTTGTATATTTTCAAACAACTTTATGAAATTTGCTTTATGAATTTGAAATCAGATGACTTTTTGAACTTTAACCACTTTTTTTTAGTGCGTGTGTGCTCACAGTTGACAAGCAGTGTTAATAATGATATTGATCACTGTTGTTTTATTGACGAGACCTGCTGGTTGCTTTTGCTGTTTGTCATTGCACCAATCTTGAGTATTAGTGCAACCAATCAGAAGACGTGAAAAGATGTGCATAAATACATCATTAGTTTACTGTTTAATATTAATATGCTTTCTCAGACCCAGGTGCATGTATTTGAACGACTCTGAGATAAGAACGCGGTGGTTGGCTTGCAATTTACTGTAAGCATCATTGTGTTTGTTATTATAAAAGCAAGGTGCATCAACCAACAGGGGCTGGGGAAGTGGATCCCGGAACAGAGTTACTCTAATGGCTATTTTTCATTCTGCTTATTATGGTGGCACAGATGCACTTCTTGTTTGAATGCATGGACAGTGAATAATTGGTGGTCATTTTTTTAATAACTTTCAAACAAACTTATAGAGAGTGTGACCTATCATTTCAGCATACTGTAGAAAGGGGATATTGGGTCAGCGGTTCTATGTCCCCACTACTATAGCAAAACCAAGCTTATATTAACAGTAAGGGTTAATGCCAAGACAATTCTGCATTTTGATCCTCAGCAGAAGTCGGAAAACAAGGTACTGAATCTGGCCAACTTGGCAGCCATCGAGAAGGCAAACGCACTAGCTAGTGGCCACCCCCCAGCAGCAGCAGCAGCTGCAGCAGCAGTGCTACAGTCAGCTTTCCACCAGCAATTAACTCCAGCACAAATGCAGCAGTTATTACAGCAGCAGGTGTTGACGCCGCAGCAGTTGCAGCAGCTGATTCTTCAGCAGCAGGGCTTTCTCCAACAGCAGCAGGTAATTTGAGTGTTTTCTGTTAATTCACTTTGATAATTTACTTGCCTATTTTCTTTCATATTCCCATTTAAAGACACTATCAGTGATTTGCTAAATCAGCAAATCGAAAAAATCATCAAAAATCAAATTTTTGCATGTATGTAACGAGTACAGGTATCCTAACATACCCTGCAAATGATAAGACCAGAAGCAACCTAATAAGGACAGAATCAGATATTTTAGTCATTACTGTCCGAACGGACACTTACTACAACACGTAATTGAATGGAGAATCGTATCTTGGAACGCTGCCGTTTTCTTCCTTTTCTGTCAATTCTACAGCTGGAAAAGGTAACTTATGAAAATTCTACAGACTTATCCTTCACTTTGAAGCTATTCCTGCAAATTTCAAATATTTTTCAAATCACTAATAGTGTCTTTAAAGAATATCACATTTCTTATACTTGCTTTCAGTAATTTCTTGATGTTGAGTTTTGGGTGAAGTTGGACTTGTTTTAATGAACTAAAATTCCCTTCAAGTGGTTAAAACTGTAAATGATCTACATTGAAATAATTTTGATAAAGTTCCAAATCTTAATTAGCCTAGCTGTATGTGAAAAGTTAATAGTTCATCAAGCTCTATGTCAATTTTCTAGCCTTTTTAAAGTAAAATTGATGATCTTTTTGAGGCATCTTTCATTTAAAGACAAAAAGAATATCACACACTGCTTTAAACCCTTATTTTTTAATCATTGTTCATATGTTATCTCTTGCGCTTTTAGTACCTTTCCTTTTTGACCTTGTTTGTCCCCGCTGAATGAGTTTGACTGGGGACTATGTAATGAACTCCATATTTGTTGTCTGTGTGTCTGTCTGTGTAACTTTAACACTTGCATCTCATTTGAAAGTGTGAAGTCCAATTGGAATCGAGCTTGGGTCATAGATGTAACATGGAACTCTTCATAAGTTAATGAGGTCAAAGGTCACATTTCAAGATCAAGGTCATTTGAGGTAATAATGAAATTTGGCAGTGAGTTGGGGACAAAGATTAAATACTGTGTAATTTACTGATCTATTTGTTCTGGATTTGTTTTATTTTTTGGGGGGAGGGGGTGGGGGAGTGGCATTGTACAGTCTACATTGATATATTTGATGTCATCTGCTTCAAATGGTAATAAATCTGAATCTCTTTGAATGGCCAGCCTAGTGATTTTAATACCCTATATAATTTCAAGCGCACTATATTGGTAATATTCATTTATGCACTATGTTACTGCCTTGTATAAAAATAGATTTCATTATACAACATTTTTTTTTGTTCATGGACCAGTATACAGTGCATGCCATCCAAGCTGTGGTTTCTCCATTTTATTGTCAAATTTGTATTTTATAAAATAAAATTGCTTCATTCGGCTTATACTTCAAAAATCAGATTCCATAGTGATTGCACTTTCCCCCATATGCTGCAATTTCTGAATGATCCAATATGAAAACAGGTCAAAGGCAAAAAAAAAAAAAATTGAGAGCCTAATGGGTAGGAAGAGACGATTGTGATGCCAACAGTAATTTCTTTCAGGCGTCTTGAAAACCTTTCACTAAAATAAAGTTTGACGTGTTCTAACTTGAATATTATAAGTATATATTTTGGGGCATACTGTTTGTATTGTTTGATGAAAACGCTGATGCTAAATATTTATCAGTTATGAAATTGGATTAATGTTCTTACAGATACATATTCCGACTTAAATGCAAATTTGTTTTTGACATAATATTCATGTAGTACCGAAACCACTGATGGGAAAGTTATTGGTTTGCATACATTAGTTAAGACTGATCATTCATCTGTAAAACATACCTTTATCTACGTGTTCTAACGTGAATGCATAAATTTTTGGCTTTGTATTTCTGCAATTAAGATTTATGTTTATTAATTTTTGAAGTTACCGTGGAGATGGGTCATAAATGATGAACATATGTTTAAGCTGGCTGCTTCAATTTACACACCATACATTTTGCATTGTAAAGTCAATTAACTTATTATGACTTGTAATAATAAGCTAAGATTGTCTACCTAACCGGACTTCTATCCAAACAAATTTCTGATGTGAATTTTGTACCCTTAAATAAAAATTTCTTTCAATATGTTATCAATCGGCCCATGCCCAAAATCTATGAAATCGATTGTGACTCTTCCAAGTGACTTTGCACGGCCGTCGCGGTAACATTTAACCAGGTCAAGTGCAGGGATTTCAGGGGCGAGTGGGCATTAAGCTGTGCTTTGCCGTCACAGTCAGACGCTATCACACGCCTCGCTAGGCTTGAAAGCCACTTCTCCCTCTGGGCGAGCTTGCGTTATCTTGTAGTCTGTAATAGACGAGCTAGCGACTAGCAGATCAGCTGTGATACCTTTTTATAACAGTTGAGCCCCGAAGTTACAGGTGAAAAGCCGTTGCTATACGGCCGGACTGATCGACCATTGAAGAGCCCTGTGGGTTTGTAGTGATGGTGACTTTACTCAAATTCCTCTTGCATTTCAAAAGGGATTTGGCATTGCTGATGGTCAATGAATGGATTTCGTACATCCATATTCATTGTCTAGCGCTAGCCACCTTGAACTTGCATGCCCGTGGTATTTGAAACCTTTAACGCTACACATGATGCTCTGTTGCTTACAGAAAGTGCAACTAGTTTTTTAATGCATTCCAGATTTTGTTTGGTTTATGTTTTCTTATTTCTGAATTTGTGTTGTCTTTTAGCTGTTCAGTGAAGAAAACACAGTTCCAGTGAAATTGGAAACTAGGTTTCCTGATTTGCCTCCAAATATTGTGTCTAAAATGGTGCATGTTGTCTCTGGCATCTTCTTATATTTCAAAATATGAAGCCCTGATTATCCTCAAAAGAAACTTCAGAAAAGGTTGTTTCTTTGGATGGAAAATGTCAATAAAAGACTATTTTGTTTTGTAGTTACGAAATGATAAATCTTTCAGTTACCATTCTAGACAAAATCCAAATAATTCTTACAGACACAATAAAGGTTTGTTTGATCCAATGCTTTGTTCGTGTTTGTGTTTGCCTGTAATTTCCGTTTTGTTTCCTACTTCTTCATCCCTGTGTAAGTTTTCTGTTCACACTTGGTAAATAACAATTTCCCTACAAATGTTCATCTTTTTTCATGGTTACCTAGAGGTATATTACGCACAAATTTAGTATTTGAACCCGAGAAAAATTTGATGTGTACAAATTGCCTTTGATGAGGACAAAAAAATTTGTACCAGGTCCATTTCAGGTGCAGGTGGATTGATCAATTAAGAATTTAAAATCGCTTTCATTAGTAATTAGCCCAAACAGGTAGCAAACACATTCATTATTTGCAAGAAATCTCTACGAGTAACTAAAAACCCCAAAAGCCCGGAGTTTTCTTAACATTTGCACGCCAACCTGTCAAGACGTGCCCCCTGGCACCGTGGATGGGGACGTGTCCATACACGCTATGATATTTTAGCTTCATTTTTCTGCTCAATTTGTTGTTCTAAGGATCTATTCCTGAGTGTATCTAACCCGAAATGCCGACAGGGAATTTACCTAACTGAAACAATACACAAGACGGGCCTATACACAATGCGGTATCTAAATAGCGGCTTGTGTTTACTGTGTCTAGTGACTACTGGGGAAGTGTTTCACGCAGATTTCATTGGAAAGGTCCGTCAACGAACTTCATGAATTCACTTGGGTGATTTGCTGAAGTTTTGTCTATTAGATGTGAAAATGGTTTAGGCCGTGGCAAACCGATGGGGGAATTTGCCAATATCATTCGTTTTTTGAATTATTCTTAATAGCCCGGATCCTGCTTGTCCACATGAGGGATGTATTGATCATGATTAGTTTATTATTGTTAATCGCAAGAGCATTCGCATATTATACATCAACTAAGCTTTCACTTAATTAGAGAAGTGGTTGCATGCAGGCCCTCAGAATCCTAGGTGTTTGAAATATGAGTTGTGATAAGCTAAAGCATCAGAAGATTGGTTGCTGTACGTATCAGTCATTACATGACATTGCATATTTCAGGTATGTGTGGAGGTACAGTGGCCAAACTTTTACTCTTTTCTTTCTTCTGTTTCGTTCATTCTCGCTTGGTTAAGAAAAAAACTTCTGTATTCTACTTCCATTAAATCAGCTCTGAAAGAGACTTTTCACTCCTTTTCATTTCCATGTCTTCATCGCTCGTTTCAGTGAATGATTGATTGACGTGCGTATACACAAACAAATTTTAATGACTGAAAGGAATAGTTTGGGTCAACTTTACAGTGATTTAGAGTTAGATGAACGACTGGAGAAGAAATATTAAATTTTCTGCCATTGTATGCATGTTTCAACTGGAAACAATGATTGGATGCTGTTTATCAGTGTTTCATCGCCAATAATGCATTTTTAACACAGGAAAAGTGGTGTCAGGATGCTATACCATTTTCAATAAGATTTTAATACTTTTGTCTGTACTTGTCATTTATGAAGACACACTCATAGATGCCGAGGCATTTTTATGATTGCAGGCTTTAGTGATTCATATCTTTCTGCCATATTTCCCTTTCTCTCTCTTTCCTGTAAAATTATTTA
Organism: Ophioderma brevispina; assembly: GCA_023653785.1. Classification (NCBI taxonomy): domain Eukaryota; kingdom Metazoa; phylum Echinodermata; class Ophiuroidea; order Amphilepidida; family Ophiodermatidae; genus Ophioderma; species Ophioderma brevispina. Next base: position 118,430 of record JAMKCH010048806.1, read on the forward strand.
GTCTGGAGAGAAAAAGTTGTATTTTGTTGTCCTTGCTACCAAGCAGTAATAGTTTAAAAGTATTTCAAATCAATAAACATGTCATGCTTTTCAGAAGGACTATAGCAGGGGTTCGCAAACTTTTTGGCCCTAGACCCTTTTGCTCTTTTGCCTTATTTCTAATCTTTGCCTTAAAACTTGCCCTTATTCGAAAACTTGCGGTAACCCCCAAATCACTTGTCTTGTTCCATTTTGAGTCAATGGACTGTCTAATGGCTAAACCTGATTGGTTTGTAAATTGACAGTTAGAAACTAAGGTGTACATATATACACTGTTCCGTTTTGAAAGAGGAGCGCTTATTTTGATTTTGCTTTTTCAAAATTAATGCAAATGAACTTTTGACCCATTTTAAGTTAGACTTCCGTGCATCACCTCTGGGATCACAAACGCGGAGCGGATGTTGGAAACACTTGGTTATAGGCTCTTTTCAGGACCCTTTTGAAGTTTTCCAAACTTGATGACCCTGATTTAAGTGCCGTTTGTAATAACAGGTCTCCACATGCGGGCCTTTGGGAACAGCACTTTACGATAAATTGACCTTTGCGAAATACACATTACTGTCAAATGATATGAGCAGTGTACGAGTACCGGCAGGTTCTTACTCCGTGGTTAGCTAGCCTATACGACAGCTACCCATGTCTAAGGCGGCAGCTATTGCAAAGTACACACTGGGCTAATTGCGAAGGTGTGGTAGGGCGAGATAGGGCTTACAAAGTACACAGGTATTAGTCACAACAGTAATTGGCTACTCTACAGTAGCTACCCCAATGGCTACCTGTAGTTGCCCACTAGGGGAGAGACGGTGATGTTGAGTAGACAGTAACGGAGTAGAACGCAGCTACCAAGGTAGCTACCCCGCGGTTACCATGACGCCATTTTGAGCGTGGATGAAAATTTCATGAAATGAGGGCGCTATACACTCGGGCGCGTTTAGCATTTTTTGACCGTTTTAGGAAATCATACGACAATTCAAACGGGCATCATTCACAAAACCAACATATTTCCCGCAATGTAATAAAAAATGCACATATATGCAAAAAATATCAAAAAAACAAAATTGCGACTGAGAAATACTGCGCGCGCTGAGAGCCGGGTGTAACCACGTAGCTACCAACGACGGGGAAGACAGCCGCTGTGTGTACCAATACGTTAGGCGGCCCAAAAATACACGGAAATCCCTGGCGGCGAGTGTTACGTCTAGTGGTTAGTGGTAGGTAATCCATGTCTAACTCGGTGGTAGCTGGGGTAACATACCATGAGAAATTGCGGGTAGTGAGACACTTGCATAGTGTATTTTATTGTAAACATTTGCGATGTTTATTTGGAAAGGCCCTATTTGAAGCTCGTTCTCTGTAATACTCATTCAACAGACTGTTTAAATTGACATTGCATGCGTAAAAAGTAGTAGAACACAAGCAATGCCGATTCCTAAGGTAAAGTTGATTGGCAAGAGTTTGTCTTTAAGAGTTCAGGATCCCGGTTGATTTTTTCCCTCTCTGAAGCCATTCTTTGAACGCAGAAAATTCTGTAGAAAATCTATTGGCCCTCCATTTTTGATTCAAAGTTGAGCTCCAGTTGTACTTGTAAAAGGATGATTTTACCACCAATCTGAGTGGTAACACTTCTTAGTTAAGTTTGCATCAGATTTGGTATTTGTGAGGTTGAAAATTTTGAAGTACAAGTAACGTTAGATTTAGAAATACTCAAACCAAGTGGGCATTTCTGATGTGTAAATGGTTACCAATAAAAGTTATTATTCTGCTATGTCTGGTGTGCAATAAATATTGAATTCTTTGGGGTTTGAGCTTAATTTCCCCTGTGAGACCTCTCTACATACATCAAAAGCTCTTTGCAGCCCATTGTTAATTGCTTGTAATAGCATTTGAAATATTCAAACTTCATCAACTGCTCCCTGAACCACGCTTCATTTCGTCCCCATGTCCTCACTAAATATTACGCGTCATCCAATTAGCTGCAATTAAGTGCTACAGTGTTCTATTCCTCTGTGAAGAATTAAACAGGAGAAGGCAAATATTACAGTATTATACATAAATTGGTCATCATTTACACTGCTAGTAGAAATATAATTGTGATAACTCTACACCAGCTTATTCAACAAAATGGCATCACGTCAAAAACTAATTAGAGAGCAAAATCTGATTTGAAATTTTAAATAGACCTTGAGCTGAAAGAATTACCATTTTGTACGTATTTGGGGGCCTGCTACAGTGAATAAATGTTTTGGCATTGCAGTATAAATTTGTTAATGTGCTTTGTGGGTATTATTGCACAAGAACAAATGCTTAGGTTACTTGAAGTTTTGAAACTGAAAACTTACAAAGTTTTGGTGTATAACAATACAAATGAAAACTCAGCAGTTTAGGCTTTAGTTGATACAAATACAGTTAATGTTTGTTAGCGTGGTGGTCTTAACATATCCTAACGATTCATTTTCACTGTTATTATAACTTTGTTTACTTTGAAGGTTAGCTCATAACACTTGCCTGATCTTGTTGCAAGTTAGACATTAGGGAGGTTTAGTTAACATGCATGAGGTTTGTACTTGTACATATACAACTATCTTTTTTTTGATGGATCAATTAAGCAAAAGAAATGTTCACGTTCAAGTACATATATCGTGTATGGCAATTAAACCACCCTACTGACTTCAGTGTTGGAGGCCTCTTTGTTTTAATTAACAGGAAAGTTGAAACTAGGAAGAGGATTGAAAGTTATCAAGAAAGTTAAAACTAAGAAAAAAGATGGAAAAGATAAGCGATCTGCTGGTGAAAAGATCCCCTGAAATGTCAGTGCTCTGTGCCATAAAAGACAACATAAAAACTTCAAGTTTGATGTGCCAACTTCCCGTCGAAAACAAATACGGATGTTAAAAAGCAAACACAAATGTTACTCCAGTGCAACATAAAGCCGCTGCAACGTTTCTATGGTTAAGTGTTTGTAATCTGATAAGAAGAAGCTAAGGTTTTAATCAGCGTGAGTGAGTGAGTATACGCAACATAACTTTGGTAACATTACTGCATTTTTTTTCTCTCTCTTCATTTCTGGTTGAATTTACTGGCATTTTCCTACTCTTGAATTCCCCAGGTGGGCACGTGATGCAACGGGTATCAATTGCTCAGCCAATGCGATACTATATGGATCCATTACTGCGTTGTAACCGTTACAATAAGCTGTGTATTTCCTTTAGGCATCATCATATGTAACTATCCCTGCCCATACTGATCTCATTTCGGTTATGAAATATGTACGTGTCCCTGGGCCTTTTCTTGGGCTGTTTGTCGTTGCTTCACAGTTTATCATAACACCTTTTGTTTTTCTTGCTGGTTCCAATCTGGCATTCTGAACAGACTTTATATGAGATACACAGAAGAAAAGATAGAATATAAGAAGATGGAATGGGTCCTAATGCATTTTGTGCCCAAGATTGTTTTATTTATTCAAAGCTACGGACAAAGGTTGGGAATTGTGATGCCGGTATTAGCCAATGTTTTGATATTTGCGTTTGCATTGAGTCAATTTGTTTGGATTCCCAGAGGGGGGATATGCAAGCAGGCCCTTGGTATCATTTTTTTATGTGACAGTACTCATATGTGCCTCCTAAGACTCGTTGTGGGAGGTCATTTACCCCAATAATGCCGGGAAGTTTTCTTCTTGATGCGGAGGTGTTGCGTATTCCCTAGCCAGTACACAGTCAAGAGGAAAGTACGATAAAGCAGCAAAATGTTTGTGGCATCAATATTTTCACACTTCTCAGAGAGGTGGTTATCTCAAGATAGAAACTTTACCTGTCTCGAGATATTTTTAGTTGAAATTAACCGGTAGCCATTAAATTGCTCGGCACGGGCAACATTACCCAGGATTTCCGTTGCAAAATCTCTGAAAGAAACGTCTCGGTGAAAAAAATGCGAAGACGAAGTAGCCACAGCGTCCGAGCTTGCACCTTGTGATAGAGCAATCTTCACAGGAAAAGCTTGCTTACAAGAAATTGAGAGAAGAAGTAAACCTTTCCTCTTGGGACTCAGAGGTGTTTGTTTCACAATCTTCATCCCTGTAGCATTGTCAAGTTGTGGATTAGCTGAAGAATCCATTGTTTTTTCCTTGTACACGCAGTCGGTTTAGGAATTTGGTTCTATATTAGCTGAAAGAGGTAGGATCTTCTGATTAGTCCTACATTAGAAGACTTTTTTGTACTTTCCATTCTCTTTCACGCCCGCTCCCTCTCTCTCACTTATCCTTGGCTAAACAAATTATCTCATGAATTTGGAAAGTATACAGTTCTTGAGAGCATTATTCAGTTTGATGCTGAGATTCAATGTGGTTGTAGTTATTGTTAATCCCCTGGGCTCTAATGGCTAATTGATTGGTTGTACATAGGGTTATATGATGTGATTAGATGTAAATGGAAGCTCCGTTTTGATTGGCTACTCAAGAGGTTATATCATGTTATATCATGTAATGAGCCAATCAGAGATAAAGGTAATAGACTTTAGGGGATTAAATCTTAAAATGACCATTTCTGATTGTTGATGATGGATGTTGTGATGTTAAGTGTTGTAGGCTTAAATAAAGATTTTAATATAAAAATTGAAGTTCTTTCATATCCATTTTGTCAATATAGTTTGGTGGTTTAAGCCACTCCATTTAAAAATAAAGATTTTTGATTTGTACTGCACTTGCCACATCCAATTAAATACTTACCACATCCAATTAAAAGACAGACAAACAAAAAGACAGACTGACTTACAAGGTGACTGTCTAGGCAAGGTCTGGATCATCAATAGCATGTGGAATTAAGTTAACATTTCTGTATAAATGAAGGAATCCATTAACTTTATTTTTGGTTCAAACAAAGTGACCTTGAAGAAAACTGATAGTAGTAAGACGCACGGATGAAATCTTAATGTTGCAATTTATCTGGAGGCATTTCATAGAGTTTCTAAATAGGGCCTCCGGTTTTTGTACATTTTGCAGTGTCATTGGCTTATTGTTTATCACGGCTACGGTAATGAAAGTATTCCTTCGGAGGAATTGTCTTGCTATGATGGGTAGGACTACACCTGGTCCAGTGTTACCCTACAAGGTGTAAATGCTATTCCAGCAAATTTGTTTGCATTATGTATGTGTATACATCAGTGAGCATGAAATAATCAAGACACTAATAAAAAATTGACTGTTTAAGAGAAGTAAGGTGTGTACGGATTAATGGCAATAATTTATATGCGAGGGATTGAAATTTTCGGACGAGCAAGGCTTACAGTTTAAAATAGCATTTTTTAATGAATGGCGAGGTTAACAAAAACAACAACATTGTTTTTTTTTAAAGACCTTGTTGTAAAAGAGTACTTAATTTAAAAAAGATAAAACAGATGCTAATGTGTTCTTCATGATGCACTCACCCATTAGATTTCACAACAAGCTTGGGCGAAAGTCTCAATGCAAGGGGCAAAGTTCATTGACCAATATCTTCCACAAGACATTGGTGTTGATGATTGGTAGATAGATGTCATTTACCTTAACACCGCTGGATATCAAGTTAGTAGTAACAGAGTATAGAGTGCAGGTGAGTCATTAATAGCTTGCTTTTTGATCACAGATGTTTTTTGAATGAAATTGAAAATGTCTTTGCCATAGAATTTCTGTATTAATGGGTTTTGAATATTGTCATCAAAAGCTATTACCAGAGCAAAAATATGGGCAGTGATCTTTACTCCCATTTTAAACAGCCAAACAGAATTTAATTAAGTGCTTTTAATTGTTTTTGATATTAGGGTGTTATTTATCATTTTGATTGAATAATTAGGTTAATTTTGTGGTCAGTGTATTACTGTAGACAAAAAGAAGACAAAAATGTTAACCCTTGTCAGAAATTAATGGAACTGCATTTTAAAATTGAACCCCTGATCATTGACTTGCTGTGTGAAATCATGATCATGCAGGTTACAGTAAAGGGACATTCATGGTCCATAACCCCCCCCCCCCCCCATGGCACTTACCTATAAAAAGTTAAAATTTTAATATTATTTTGAACTGATGGCCAAAGTATCGTGCATAATCTTTCCTGTGGATTCAATCTTATCTCCAAGAAATTCAGAATTGTGTAATTGTTATCCATAAATGGATCAATATTGCAACACAGTGGGCTATAGGGTATTGTGAGACAAAACTCCATATATACTCTCAGTAGTAATTGTTTGAACTGATTCAAACAATCTGCTGCGTGTGTGCGTGAAAGGCGCACTGCTGTAAACAGCGCGTACACACAAAGATAAAAATAGGTACGCGATACACCCGTGTAATGGTCGCACACACCGATACTGCGTACGCTTAGTTCAAACTATAGTCAACTGAAATTTTGGAATAAGCATTTTTGTGGGCCGCCAGCTATAGCTGGCAGGACCACTTAGCAATCCGTTGTGCGTGTGTATGTGTGGATGTGTGTGTGGATGTGTGTATGTGTGTGTCACAAATTAAGTTTTTTTTTAAATTGACCTCAATTAACTTCAATTGGAACCAAACTTCTGTCATAGGTGCACAATGGATCCCTCATATGTTGATGAGGTCAAAGGTCATGTTGAAAGGTCAAAGGTCATGTGAGGTCAAGTTGAAAATGGGCTTAAAATGTAAAATTGATCTCAATTGAAAACTTGAAGTTCAATTGGAACCAAACTTTTGTCATAGGTGCACCATGCGATCCCTCATATGTTGATGAGATCAAAGGTCATGTGCCAGGGTCAAAGGTCATGGGGCGGCCCACAGCTTATATTCTTTGAATATAGCGAGCGCGAAAGCTGAGAACCGCGAAATTCTAGTTTAGGATTATTTAGTGAACCGTGAACAAAAAAGCGATAGAATAACAAAATGTACCATTATTCTGAGATTGAACTGAAATGGTGTAATGATTCTACTGATTTTAGACAGCTTTTAAGTCACTCTAAAAAGAGAAACCTCCTTCACCTCCAACAGCAGTTATTACTTTAAGTACACTTCTAAACAGTTGAACCTCACTGTGTAAGTGCTGTAAAATCATGACAAGAGTTTTGGTAAGTTTGGCTAAAAGGGAACTTGGAAATTAGTACAATGTGTTGCCTGTTTATATTGTATGAAACGTGTAAACTTCACAAGTGCAATACTAATTTTGATTTAAACCAATAACAGATAATGCTTGTGAGTAACTTTTCTGGATTTTTGAGTAGAGCAATGTGAATTTGAATACAAGTATTGGACATGAGTATAGACATACCTGCCAATCTTCCCTGTTTTTTAGGAATCATCCTAAGTTTAAACTTTAAAAATTGCAAAAAATAGGGATATCCTGATTTCTGAAATTTCAAACAAATCTTGAAATAATTACCAGAAAAGACCTGAAATATTTTTTGGGCTCCTGATGCTCTTCCTGCAGCTTCAAAAACACAAAAACCAGTAACTTCTAATGCCCCTGTAGACTCCACTACTAAAGTGGATCATAAATAGCCCACCCATAAGGGCTTTTGTGATGTGTTCATGGCACACGCAATATGATTTTTGGGTTCTCAATGTTGGCATACATGTATAGACGGCTGGAAGTATTGGGGAACATACTGATGTGTCAGATTTTAATACTAAATAATACTATGAGTACTGCAGCTGTTTTATATGAAGCAATAATTAATAGGTGCCCCTTACAAACCTCAATTATGTACTTACTAGAACTTATGTATATTATAAGAACTTAACAGTTAACATTCTCCACTGTGGTCATGTAATCCTGTTTTCTTCATGCAAGTACATTCAGCAAGATGGCATTTACAAACCACATGGCTTTACTTAAGCGATATACCTCTGTGGATAAGGCCAACTGTGGGCCAAATAACCTGTAACTATTTTGTCAGTCTCCACATAAATACATTTTTCAGTCAAATGAAACAATGTCTGCCATAAAATACCAGGCTCAAAGAGTTAGTTTTGCAAGAAGTTTTTGCCCATCTTTGCACTATTCTTTTACAAGGCAGGAATTCCACCTGTATAACATTGATTTGACGAAATTGTCCCTAAAATGAAACTGAACATTTACCTGATCATTGATCATGGATATCAGCCGTGCTTTCCTCGAGCAAATGTTGACAAGAAATTGAGCGGAATTTGAGAGAATGTTCATTTTCTTTTCTTCTTGCACATCATCCCCGGGCCAACGGTAATTGAAATTTATTTTTGCTCGCCTTACGCCTCCTCATGACATAAACCCCGGGGCTAGCTATTCACCAATCACCCCTGTGAGATTTTCTTCCTTCTTTGGAAACGACAGAGCACGACAGAAAAAATCACAGCAGATTTGGGTATGGATGAAAGACGAGATGGCGTAAATAATCCTTTGGATGTTATTTATGGAGTTTTGTAAGATGAAGAAAGATCATGTAAATACGGCAGAACACAGGACGGTGTGTAGATGTAAATACTGATTCAAATATGCTCCAGGACCAAGTGGCCCATGCCAGACTTGCTTTGTAGGAGATTTACAAGGGCATTGAGTATATTTCAAAAACTAAAAGATGAAGGAACGAAAACAAATTACAAATAAATACGATATCTGTAAATAATAAAACCCATGAGAGACTCGCCTTTGTCAAATTTTGAAACCTGGCAGTTGCAAGGAATTGTACTCAGTGAGCTGATTTGTATAACTTTGTTTTCTTTGTCTCTCACGTTTTATATTTACAGATGGAATTTAAGGTCATGGGGCGGAAGTGCCAGTTACTATGGTTGTGTTCACAAAAGCCGAGAAAAAGAAATAGGTATATCCACCTTTTGATAAATAAGACAATAGACTTAGCATTTGTAAGATGATATTCACTTTCTATTTTTTTCCCCTGGCTAAAAGCCATGGGACTATGGCAAACAGCGATTCCTTCTGTGTGTGTGTCCGTCTGCGTGTGTCTCTTTTCATTTTTGGTTAGGAGGTTGTCTGTGTGGTTTCTGCGACTGTGTTCCATTTTTGGTTTAAGTTGACTGGTTTGTGCTGGTTACTCTAGTTGCTTTGCCATATTAACTACATACTTGGTCTCAGGAACCACTGACCCATGCTCATATAGATTGTGCACACAATTGACCTCTAATGACATCTATAATGTGACCTTTGACCCCAGTCTCCCTCCTAACTGGTTACTTGTTTGGTTAGGTTAGCTTGTTTAGGTTTGACCTGAAAATGTGTACTGGATCCCAATAGTCCTAATTGGATGAAACTTGGTCATGTGGGTAGTGTGCATTCAGTAAAACCGTTGCACTGTGTCATCATTATTTGTGCTTTAATGAGCTCATTTGCATATTTGCTCCTCCTCCAGGGGATCTTGCAAGTTTTAACTGCAGTATTTTTAAAGGATTGCTATATTCCTTCAACCTTCCACACTCCATCCAACCATTTTTTTCTTAATATCTGGTAGAGCATAAGTATTACTGCAGTGCACCAACATTGGGTTGAGTGAATGACGTTTTGGACCAGGTCATTGTCATTTTCTCTGTCCTTTTTGACATCGTAGGCAGAAACATTCATTTGCAAAGGAAATTCGACAGCTTTACTTTGATCAGCATTAATTAGTTTGGAAGTAATTTTTATTTTTGTTCATCCATGTGACAAACACCTCCCATTTTTGCATGCATGTACCCAAGCAGCATTCGTAGTAAATAATCGCGAACCTTCAGTAGAAGTCATACAGGAGATGCTTACTTGTATATGAATCCATGAATCACGTTTCAACAGAATTATGATCTTCCCTTGATGTAAGCATCACAAGGTTGTTTTTAATCCTAACCCAAACCCGAGGTAAGAGTCTCAAACAATTTAATAATGGGCCATTCTTCGGGATGTCACACATGACCGAACTTTATTTGCCTCCCATGACAAAACAAATAATCTAGCAAAAGTGGAAACATTTTTGGTTAGATTTTGTCCAAACCTAACCAAGAATGTTTCAACTTTCACTAGATTGGTTGTTTTGTCATGGAGGCAAATAAAGTTTGGTCACGTGTGTGACATCCCGAAGAATGACCCTAATCCTGACCATAGCCCTAGCTCTAGTCCTAGCCCTAGCCCTAATCCTAACCCTAACCCATACCCTAATCATTATCCTAAACCCTAATTCACTTAACATTCCATAGAATGCATTGTAATGTGAGCAGGTGATGTTAAAATCATTCTGTCATGTAACAGTGAAAGAAACTCAAGAATTTCCAAAGCTGTCAAACCCAAGGTGCATATGCAGACCTACACGGTGAGAATGTGGAGTCGATGAAATCTAAACCCTAACCCTAGCCCTAAATCTTAGCCCCAGGATTTCTTTTTATCTTGTTTGCGGTGGAAGAATTGCACATTCTATGTTTAAAGGTTCAACGAGAGATTTCAAGTCATCCATATTTTCTGTGATATGTAGTGATTTCATATAGATTAGCCATGCAATAGATTCCCTACCTTTTATTTGGCTACAGAAATAACTTAAAATGAAAGCAAAAGGTGATTTGTGTCTATGCTTATATTTCAATAGAAAACATGGCTGAATTTCCTATTTGCTCCTATAGGAAATTAGAAATTTCACAATTTTTGTACCAAAGAAACAGTTCTCAGCTTAATCCTTTCAGACGGGGGCGTTTTTGATAGAAAGCTTTACACCAGTGCAAAAATCGGATTTTTCATATTTTTTAGGGACACCTGTTATTTGAAATCTCACGTTGCACCTTTAAGTACAGATCTTGCAAATGATTTTAAATGCTGTTTTTATTCATGTTACGGTTGAGCACTGCATTTGTGTTGTCTTCTTTGGGCCCTGTAAATTACCTATAGTCTCTCAAGAGGTCAAATTTGTTGTCATCTTTTTTCAAAAAATTGAAATGCATTTTGGTGAAGATATTTGGAATGAGCATGAAAAATGCATTTAAACAAGTACAAACTAGCCTATTCCAAGGTCAGTGGTTTTTGATATGGGTTCCCAAATGACCTGTGGTCTTTTGCGAAGCCCATCTTAAAAACCACTGGCTTATGTGTTATAACCTATACAGAATGAACCATGGATAAAAGGGTTAACTTTTGTGGGGGTTCTAGTTTTTCAGCGAACTAGGGGACCAACATCCTGTGTTAATTTAGCACTTCAGAACACACCTTCTGAAATAGGTTCAGCACATGCTTGATTTGAAATTTAATTAATTAAAAATTTCAAATCAAGCATGTGCTGAATGTAAACACAATCAACACCTTTTTGAGACATAAAGCATGCTTTTTGTCATTTCTGTGAGTTGAAATGACAAGTAATGATGAATTTAATTTCTTAATTATTTTCTTATGCTAAACTGTTCTGCCTGAAACTACTCCCAAGTCCCAAGCCAGTTATCACTTTGCATTACTGACTGACAGAAACAGGATGAAATCAGTTGTCTATATTCTGTCTCCGATTACAGGCCTACCTGTCTATTTTCACCAAAATTTAATTTTCACTTTTATGAAAAACCGCTTCAGTGTGAATTTTAAAAGAAGCTGAATATTTTCCATCCACTATGATAGCTTTTTGAACTTGGATGCACCAGTGAATTCTAGACACCACAAATCACAGCATTGCTTTGTAACTATGAAAATTGAACAAATTTAACCCCTGCAAATGTCTCACTGTGCAGAATGTCACAGGTCTCCGTATTCCTGTCAGCCGGGCATAGTTCATTGGCCCGTGTGTGAATATACATCAGGAATCATTACCAGAAATCAAAGTGCCCCATATCACAGTTAAACTTTAGTACATGGTCACCGAACTTTGCAGTGGTTGATCGAGACTGTGGAAGTTTGTAATGCGAGTATGGCCTTATCAGGAAGTAAGAAAATTTGTTGTTGTTATTGTTGTGGTTATTGTTGTTTGTATAGTGATTTGGCATTGAGCTGGGTCATGGCCAGCTAACTGTATGCTTTGAACAATTGTGGCATGGCTCCTGAGAAATCTATAAAGTTGGATTTCAAATAAATTCCAAAAGTTAGTGTATTGCTGTATCCATGCTTTTGTCCATTCATACAATGAGATATGGCATTGGATTAAGAGTAAAATTCCAAATATTTCATTACATGTCCTGAAGAGTTAAAATACACTTTCCATAATTTTTTGGTGAAATTTCCTTTGATCTGAGAATAAATTCATATCCTCCGAACAAACAACAACAAAACATAAGCTGTCTCTTTGTAAGTGTGTTTTAAAACTAATTTGAAAGGTACTTTTTAGCATCAACTATTAGTTACTTCTCACTAATATGAAAGGTGTTTATTAGCATTAATTATTTTCTCCTTGGCATATGCGCTCATTTGTTAGTATTCTATGATTGTTTAAATGTTCTCCTTGATTGCTTTGATAGCTATCAATCTTTTATAACTACTTTCCTTAAGTATTGACAATAGTTACAGCAGAGCAGTGTCTACAATTGCAAACAGTTTTGTTATTGTATCATTGTCGCTGTGCCTTGAAGCTCCAACTTGTCCCGTCGAGTTGTGCTTGTAATCTTATAGTCAAAGTAGTCCACCGGCAATATTCGCTGGCTAGCCATGTTGTGCTTTACTGGCTGCCCTTGAAAGTGGTGCAATAACGATACTATCTCACGGTCCTATCAATTTGGAAGTTAGTACTTAATCCAGCAAGGGAGCATAAAGATGCATGAGGAGAACGGTGGGCCGATTGAATGACAATTTGATCAGCATCTAAATATGGATAGTTTAGTCTGCGATAAAGGTTTTTTCCCTAGCTATTAAGCTTTTTGGTGATTTTCAATTATTATTGTTATTGTATTTTAAGAGTCCTTATGTTTGAAATTGGTTTTTTTATGAGAACAAGCCATTAACTTTACCAATTATGGAAATCCTTAGTTTCTTAATGGGTTTGGTGATTATTTAATAGGTGTTCAATTGGGGATGATTCTCTTAAATAGGTGGAAAAGATAGAGCGTCTTGTTAGGTGGATACCATTGAGTTCTCAAGTAGAATGGCTGCCACATCATTTACATATATTGCAAACTGAATAAATGAAGAACCATATTCTTGAGCTAGATCCCAAGTTAATGATAACCACAAGGGGATAAATCATATGCCAGAAGAGCTGCTTACCTGTAGTTATACTAGGCATGTTTGTACTTGGTAATCCATTCAGAGGGATGCTCACTGGTATCGTTAAGAGAGCAACCTATTTGTTCTCAAATTTGAGCTTGTTGCTTGCTTCTCAGGAAGTACTTCTTCCGATCAGTACAAACTCAACTACCTCTTTGAGTAAATGTGGTCAGTTCCTACTATGGGCTATTTTCAAGCCATTGAGCATACCCCTTAGGATTGTACTTGAACACATGTAGAGGAAGAATTGACTCAAGAATGAGAAAAGTGATATTTACCTTAAAATGGTGGGACGTGTATCACTTTTGAAGACATGAGAGTTTGATAGCTGTTTAATATCTTTAGTCCCTGGTCTACCTCATGAACAGTCTCTTTTAATTAAAGGTACAATGGGGGTATTAAGTTTTCACAAGCATTATTCTTCGATAAAACAAAAGTGTGGGAGGTACAATTGCCTCAAATTTCTGGTTTGAGTTTAACCGATGGCAGCAACGATATTCTTGCATATATGTTACGATCTGTTCCATGTTATTAGTGAGCAAATGGGTGGATAAAACGTCGCAAATTATTCAAATTACATACAGAATGTAGTGAAGGAGAAAAGTGTTGTGACAAATCAATGAGGAACATTAATTCCTTTTCTATATGCGTCATTGACATTTATGAATAACCCCCTTGTTCAATTTGTTACTATCAAGAGTGGAGCGGCAGAAGTTTGTTGTTTTTATTATGTTTCTTAAAATGACGGAAGACTACCACAAAATCAAGTTTCTAAGTAAATCACGCGATATTTTACGTGCCACTGTTGTTTGCCTAACCAGCTACGTGGAGTACTCGCTCTCTCCAGAGAACATGGAAAAGTGCAGCCCCGACCATAACACTGCATTATTATTATTTGTCCAAGATGACAAAACTGCAAAATGGCAAATTGCATCCCGTTTATTGTTATTGTACCCACTCGAGATACAATTTAGCAAAAGTGAATCATACGATGATTGTTTGCTGAACGTCCACAGGAGGAGAAAAACATTTCAGGGGACCGTCTGACAGGCATGATATTGTGTTTGTGTTTGCGGAGATGACAGGACGGCGAAATGGCAAGTTGTGTCAAATGTTGTTTTCATACCGCTAAAAATACAATGTAACAAGACGCAAAGAACCGTGCAAAAATGGCCGAGTGATCCCCAGGTAGTTTGCCGTGATTTTATCGTCAGGGTCGTACCTGACCCTCGTGACTAGCAAAGAGGGTGAATCTGTTTGTTTTTGGAGATGAAGTGGGCTTGATATTGAACACGGTCAACATTATCTACAAATACACTAAATTGACAGTTTGATATTATCGGCTTGCATAAAAAAGATACTTGTTCCTCTGACGAAAGTCTTGCGTTTTGACTGAAGAAATACAGATGCATGTAGAATTGACAAAGACAGGATGATTGGATATCCTGCCAATAAATGAACCTTATAAAAAACGTTAATTACAAGTTGTTGGTAATGTTCTCCCTAATGTATTTCAGTAAAACATCCCATTACAAACTACAGTGACTGTTTCTCTAAAACACCACTCGTAACTCTAGAGGGCAGTGTATCGTGGTAACAAACCTGTTTAAACATGCAAAAATACCTATTGACATCATTGTTACTCTGTGAAAAGTTTACAGGCAGAACTTTGTTTCACTCAGATAAATAATTGGTTGGGTTTATTTTGTGAGGGGTCCACATTACATCTACTTTCTGTTGGTCAATTTTCTCCTATGTTCATTGCTATCAAAGAGTGCCCTCTTTGGCATATTAAATGATAGGCTCATACAGAGGGTGGTTTAACCATCCCATAATGCATTGCAGTGTACCTATACTTTAGTGTATGATACACATATTAGTTAAGGATAAAAGTGCTTAAAAGTTCTAAAAATAACAAGACCTTTGAAATTCATGTCAATAATTCTGTAACCACCTGAGTTCTACTGGCTGAATCAGTTTGATTGCTTATTCATGGGCTTATACAATGTAATTAGAAAAAAGGTCTATTTTGATTGTTGGCTTAGTGATTATATCATGTTATACCATGTAATTACCCAATCAGAGTACTCAGTAGACCAGGGTTGGTGGGGGGGGGGGTAGGTACTAACATTTTCTGCATAAAAGTCAGGTTTTGTGCGTTGGGAATAGGTACTGGCTCCTTTAAGATCGAATCTCTTTTCATGGTTGCTTTAAATAAATCTTGACGATATTCTTGCTGAAAATACAGAAGTGACTGCAAAGTTGATTCAGAGCCAATCTAGATTGTATCAAGCTCTAGAATGGCAGTGATACTAAATGGCAAACTTTATGAGATGGACAGCCATATTGGTGATTTCCCAATTTATACTCTTGTAAATGATCAGCTGCTTACCACTTCTACATGCTACCATACACTTACACAGTGAATTCTTTAAGCTCGCACTCTGGAGCCTCATTTTATAGCAACTCTGGGTGATTGAATGCCCTCAATTGGACAATTACAGTGATCTTCTATGTTTGAAACATTTTGCACTTCTGGACACAGAAACTAATTTTGCCTTAATTCCATTCAACAAGAGGGTGTAGTAATTGTAAAGTGCTTACCTCTACATTTATATATAACTGGTGTACATCTGCACCAACAAAGCACTGTTGCAAAACAATTTTACTTTGAATATAACATGCTTTTCCATTTAAAGTCCACACTCCCTTGGTAGAAGTCTTTAGTTAAGTATTCCACAGGGGAGTATTGATTCCAATTGGAAGAGCTTAATGGATACATCGTTTAAATACTCAGCCCTTCTTTGGAAGATTTGGGCGAGGTTTTTCAGAAAGGTAGTATTAATTTTGAATGGAATAGCCCATTAGTTTCAATGCTTCATACATGCATTGAAACTTTTTGTACACAAAAATATTTGGAAATGTAAAAAGATCCCTTAAATATATGTCTGTTCTTTATTGTACCCTCCCAGTTTAGGACTTGGAAAATGGTGATCCTATGAAACCTTGTGCTACCCTTGATCGGCCCTTGAAAGGACATTCACAGATTTAGTGGAAAGGGTGCCCTCAATTTTTGACAAAGCCAGATTTTTGCTGATAGCTTATACCTCCAAGCAAATAAGGCAATATATATTTAATGTCCATATTAAACTATGTGAGAACTGAAATATACTAAAATACATACAAAATTAAAATGGAGTGTTAGAATCTTAATTGGAAATTTGCAGCAAAGTGTTATTTGTGGTTCCCTGGAGAACTTGGGGCAAAACAGATGAGGTTATAATCACCACCGGATCTCTGAATTAAGGACTAGAATTACATGTAAGGTTTGGGTTATTTACAGCATAAAGATTAAAAAAAAGATTAAGTTAATGAATTAACTACCCAAGAAAAGGTGGCAGTATTAAACTCTTAAAAAGTTTGTTTTGGCCGTCCTTCCAAAATCATAATAACAGGATCATTGTATCACCGCTGAATTACAAAATCATCTGTTTTTCCCCATTATAGGACAAACATGTGTATATTCACACAGCGTGGTAATTGTACTTTTCGGAACATTCAATCAAATTTGTGACACTTTTTGCTCACGATTCATTTGATGTTCCACAAGATTCAGCTGTCTTTGAAATATTTATTAAATTTGCTTTATTGTATTGTGCTGTTGTTATTTTCTACCTATTCTTATAAAAGACAATATAAAAATCAATGTGATGTGGAAGCCAATGTGGTGTAATAGAATTAGAAACGCTTATTTTTATATAAACCAACATAGGCTAAATAAACGCTGGTTCGATTGCCGTTTCTGTTTCTGATTCATTGTGATTGCTTATTGTTTTCCATTTCGACCACTTTTGAGAATCACTCGGCATAAGAGTATTCTAAAAATATTCAAATTATTATTGCTGGAGGTAAAAAACACACAACTTCACAATAATTTCTGCCTCTAAACACTTCAGTCAACTTAATTCAGGCTCAATTGTGAAATTCTCTGTGCCCAAGTAGTATGGGAAGATTATTATAGTGCCCATCCCACATTAAAGATCAAAAGTAAAAGCTCCAACAACAAGGCCTCGTTGGTAAATAAGTGTACTGTTTGTTCTCCACATCAAACATTAACTGCATTTGAATTAATAATAAAACCGTGGTATAGAATATGATGCGGGAGCCGTGGATAGGACAAAAAAATTCACTTGGTAAATAGTGATGCGGGGTTTTTGTTGACACAATGCTGGAAACGTCATAGGGCGGACAAACAAAGGTTGTTTACCAAGGCCCCAGCATGCTGGTTTGCATAAATTTGATGTCCGCATCCCTGGTATTAAAGGTTATGAGTAACGTAATAATTTCATTGCATGGTGTTAATTGGTTTGTTGTAGTCATGAAGTGCATGACGGAACTACTTTCTTTATGCAGGCTTAGTACTTTTTTTCCCCGTTATCTTGCTGATGTTTTATCTCTATTCACAAATGTAACAATAGATTGCAGGAAATGACATATTTAATAGTATGTTGGTTCTGCATTGGTTACACTAATGAGTTTTGTTATTTCTCTAGTTTCATTCAGTATCGCAGGCTCTCAAGAGAACAAAAGAGAACAAATGTGAGAATGGATGATAATAGATTTTTGCTTTGTTTAAGTCGCAGAGTTACCCACCTCTTTCCTCTTGTTTCCACTATTGCACTAATCTGAAACTGAAGGCTTCCTCCTTGTAAATATGAAAGTACACCATGTTAAGTAATATCAGATAAATCATCTTGTAATTTTCTACCTTAAAGTTCCTTTGTATTCTGTGGTTTTGCATTTTCATCAAGTGCACTTAATAAAAGAAGTTAGTGGTTTTTGAGATAGTTTCCCATATGACCTGTATTCATTTGCCATCTCAATAACCACTGACTTAAAACTAGGCTTGTTTGTACTTATTTGAATGTACTTTTTATGCTGAATCCAAATATGGACATGGAAATGACTTATTTTAAAATGTTGGAAAAAGTTTTAAAAAAAAATGGACATCTGAGTGAGTCTAGTTACTTTCAGGGTTCAAAGGGGTAGGCAAGCTTGCAGTGTTAGAAATAAAATTTATCAACTCTTAATAACTTCTTAAACAAATGCGGGGACCTATTAAGGTTGGGATTTTCTTGTTCGCTGTTATACCTACATCAGTTTATGTGTCCTTGCTAGTCGGTGGTTCCTGAGATTGATATTTTTAAGTTAGACAGGGACCAATCCAGGTGTCAGTTTCTCGGGTGATTGTAATCCTTCGAGATTTATTCACGTGCTATTTATTTTGCAATATTTCAATCCTGGAGATTCGTAACAACACAGGTTCATTCACTAGTCACTTCCGTTACAAACAAACAAATGAAAGCTACATCATCCGCAAATCCTCCTGTTTAAAGCCGCTCTGCAGCCGTTGCATTTACAGGGGAGGAGCGGATGCAAGTAGAAGCACAAATGTCGGGATTCTCCCTAGATAACAAGGTTGATCTGGAGAGAGAAAAAAAATAATGCTTGAGTTTCTGTTTGTTTGTGTTTCAAAAAATATATCTGACTACTATGGCCCATGGCAGTTACATTAGTTTGTTGAACTTAGGACCAGTGTTCCAGTATTTGATGGAGTGATCGTAAACAAAATTTTGGCGTGGTTTGTATTTTGTGCTCTTTATCTGCCCCTCAGCTCAATTTGGAAAGGTGCTGATCTATCAACATCTGTGACATGGTTATCTTGTTTCTATGAAGAAAAAAAATCAGAATTATTTTTGAAAAATAGAATTCAGTAAGAACTTGATCCTTTCTATGATGAGTGAATTCAGTTTTCAGTCACATATGGAGTTTGCCCTTTTGCTGGGTTAATCTATCAGTCATCTATAGTCTCAAGGAAAGACACACAGACCTGTATTTTTGGTGGGAAAGGAAACAATGGCAGGAAAAATTAAACGGAAATAATGTTAAATTTTAATTTTTGTTGAAAGAGATCATCAGGTTTGTAGAAAAGACATTGGAGAAAACTTCTCCAATTAATATTTTGCTGAGAAAAGGTTGTTTTGAGAGTGTTTTAATCATCTGTGTGCATTTCAGGAGATATTCAAGGACTTGAGAAGTAACTTGGAGGGGGAATAGTTGAAACAATAATTAAATGGAAAAAAATTTTCAAAGGAGGAATGATTTTATTTGGTTGCAAAAGTTACCAAGGAATTACTTAGGTCACAGGGATGATAGGCTATTCTATGGAAGTCATCAACCGAAGACTATCAAAACTAAATTACACACTTTTCATGGATGGTCAAAAAAGTTCACTTGCATACAAAATGTGTGAGAAAAAGAGAAAAAGGCAGGTTCAGACGATCGTTGTTAAATCGGTGGTAAGATCGTTGGTAAGAACAGTCATTGGTAAGCTCGTGAGTAGTGACCGTTCGAACACATCATTGTTAAGCAAACAACGAGTAACACGACGATTTACTTTTAAGAAATCTTAAAAGTATAGCGACTACTTGGAAGCGATCGTCAGTGTTAAGTGCCGTGTGCCAGTGCTACTCACGACGTCCGGCATGTTAGGGTGACCTCATCGTGACCTCGTAACAACATCCCGCTCAAAAATTATTCCGTAGCGTGGGATACCATAACCGAAAGCCATTGTAGTTTGTGTGATCTAACTTGACAGAGGGTCTTGTGCATGTCTGTAGTACAGTTTAACTGTTTTTCAATTTATTAAGCTGTTATTTTATAAATCGCATTTCCTCTATAGTGTACAGCCCCGAAAAAACCATGCGGAACACGGAAACCAAAAACGGTCCGAGAGAGAGATCTGGAAGGAAACCACACCCCCGTGCAAGATAAAATAGGGAATTTACCTTTTCCGATCAAGTGACCGTTACAGGCAGCCTCGTGTTCCATGTTGGTTATGCACACACAGTTAGTTGTGAAAAGAAATCCCAAAATAATTATTGAGAGAAATAAATTAATTCGATCAGTATTCAATCTAATAAGATTATTCATTGTAATTTGTGCGAGATGAGAACTTTATATGATATATATTAAGTGAGCAATCATGAATTAATCACAGCAAATGAGAATCACACATGTTCCGTTATAAAACCGGCCACTGCACGTAACTCTGTCTCTGTTACCGAAGAACCACATTGCTTTATGATGCATGCCTTTGTTTTTGATGATGTCATGTTGGGGGCTGGATCGCTTCTCAGTGATTGGTGTTGGGGGAATTCATCGGCATAAACAGCGTTACTGCCAAATCCTTGTCGATGAGTAATAACGAAAAAAAAAAAAAGAAGCCAAAATATCGCTTTTAAAAAAAACACACTCCTGCCTTGAGGATTCCATTTTCGCATTGTTTACAATGGGTTGAGTTTCCCGGGGTTTCAAGCAATTAATCGTCAGGTCAGCGCGAGCAAGCACGCTACTTCCGCTATTTACCAATAACGATGAAGGCCGCTCGCTGGTAACTTTGGAATGGTTTCGTTGTTAAGTTCCGTGTGGACGTTCGTCGTTGTTAAGAGCGCTAATGAGGATTAAATGAATTTTGTGTTGGTAAGCGCTACTTTAGGAAAGTAGCCACCGGTGCTGACACACCTAAAGTCAATGTCTTGTTTGTTTTGGGCGGAAAAAGAACAGTAGAATTAAAAAAAAGTGTAGGTGGTAAGTACTAAAGTAGCGGTATATGTCAAGTTCAAAAGAGAAGAGAAAATAATAAACAAGCCAAGAAGAAATTTTATCCCTTATTTCAGTATCATTCAACTTGCTAATTTTGATTTCTGGATAGGGTAGGATCATGAAAACGTGATGACAAACATATCAATGTGACCAAAAATTGATTTTGTACTCCACGGAGAGCTGGCAAATTACCCGCGTGTTGTCATCCTGTGTGAGAGGATGGAAATACCCTGGGACAGGTCTTTTTACAATTTAGACAAATTCTGATACAAATCTCACATTCGGAATGATGTGATACAAGAGCTGTTCTGTTCTCAAAAGTTTGGTGGCTCTGTTTTCGGTAAAATTACATGGATGAGTGTATGTGTTTACAGAGCTACAAGCTATACATTTGATGTGGGTGTTCATATCTTTGAGCTAGAGATAGGTCCATCTCTTCATAGTTCTGAAGGTGATATGTGTGTTTTCCCATTACGAATTGCTCTTTTAATTTGCAAAGAATCTTTATTTCCGGGATTTTTTTTTTCATTTTTAAATTATAATTTCATCTGCTGTAAAAGTGAATGTTTGAAAGCATGATCAGTTAGGTTTGACATTATAATCGGATGATTTTACATAAGGCAAACAAACATCATGAGCTCAATAAATGCCTCCTATAAAATGTTTGAGTAAGTGCTCAGGCATTGGTAAGTACGGAATTCAAATTTCAATAGCAGAATCCAATGCTACGCACCGCACCTGTGGTCGCTTAAATTGAACCAAACCTTCATCCATCGCAAATATGAAATTGCAAATCCCCTAGTAGCTGCAAGTAGTAGAATTTGAATTAAAAGCCCTACCATGTAAGCAAGTAACGGTATCTTGACGTCCCATCAGCCGTGGGTAGGGAAAACGACGGCCGGGGCGGGCAAATTTCAGGCGAAATTAATTCTGTATATCTATCTTTTGCCTGGTTTCTTTTTCCAAGCATTGGCAGACGAGAATATTGTGTAGACGCAAAACATTAGAATAATTCATAGCCGAGGCAGATCAGTTTATGGAGAATATGAATCGGAATGGAGGAAATTAAATCAGCAACCTATCCAGTATCAAAACTCATAACTTAAGCACAAAGAGCTAGACTGCCAGTGGCAAATAAACACACAATGGGGATATATTACGGGGATTGTTGACAGTGCTGCCGAGAAACTGTTACATTGTATTATTGCAAGATATAGAAATGGCTGCCAAAGCCAATGTCTGTTTTCCTGTCCTATTAAGAGGTCTTTATGGCCACCTGCTTGAGAAAACAATATCCAATATTGAAATGTTGATCTTAATATCAGATTGGTTGATAAATAAGTTGCAGTTGGAACAATTGCATCTTATCTCTTTGCCTCAAAGTTAGACTCTGGCACAATATCTTGTTTTTGAACAACCAAGTGGGGTTTCTTCGGAGAGCATGTCAGAGTCTGCAAACTAGAGCCCATAGGGATAAAATGCACATCAGCCAATTGCATCTTTTTATTCAATATTTATAATGAACTGTCCAAATTACCTGGACACGATCTCTTCCGCTGGTATTACAGATATCACACCTCTTGAAACCATATGGAAAGCGACCTGTCAAATTGTTATCGAAGACCTGCTGAAGAGACTGTTTCATTGGGTGATTAGGTATTTTTAGACATAAGATTCAAGATTCAATTTAATAACAAAATGCCATTTTTATGTTTTGTTTTTCATCAGATGTTTTTGTTATGTTTTCTTCTTCCTGGTAGAATTCAATTTGTAAAAATTAAAAACTACATTGGAAACAAACATTTGTGGAGATGCACAATTGGGTTTTGTTATGGGTATATCTAAACCTTTTTTTCCTGAGACCCCAATTCTAAATGATGAGCATAGGACGATACCCAAACACATAGATACAAGTTAGAATTTTGATGTTTATTTACCAATATGTGTTTTTTTTCCCCCAAAGTCGGCTTCACAATCCTCCTCTTTATGAGCCTGCAACCCCTATTGGGGTTGTTACCCCCAGGTTTGGAAACACTGGTTTGACTTTATCAAACTGGTCCACCCAATTTTAGTGGCACTTTGATACTAGGTGTTAGGGTGGCATTTGGTCAAATCTAATACATGTTGAAGAAATAAAATATTGACATAACAGATTCTCTTTTACACTGCAATATAGAGGCCAATGTGGATTGTAATTTGTTACCAAGGAACAAATGATGACCATGCTTCATTACTTGGTAAATGAAACATAAATAAACAAAAAACAAAGACCACAGAAGATTGTAAAAGATCACCAACACATTAGCGCTCCAATTTCATTTAAACAAAATAAGAAAAGAAAAAGATCAATGCTACCCACCTTAATCCATTCACTGGGGTTATGTTCACTAGGGTGGTAAGAATAATGCATGGTTTTGTTTAATAATATCATAATGATCAATCCAATAAGTATAACTTATGGAAATAGGAGTTCTGGTTGGCTGGTTTTGAAATCAAATATACGAAGAATGTTGTTCTGAAAATGACTAACTTATCACAAAAGATAAGGCTGATGTGGACGATGTAATTTGTTGCAGAGGAACAAATGTTTGTCATGCTTCATTTATTTGAGAAAACAAATAATATATTATTAAACAAGTGTCTAGGTTATTGTTAAAAAAATCAACTGATGCACATGTTTTCTCCAGTTCATTTGGAACAAAAATAAAGTGGATACAAAGTGTCGTCCACCCAATTCCTTCACTGGAGTCTAGCTCGCCGCACAACACAATTCATCTACAGTTACCTAATGTGTCAGCAGCAGCATTGCGCAGCACGCAAGTCAAGTGCAAGCTGCTAAAAATTCACACTTCATCCATCCGAGGCCAGACGAAAGTTGAAACTGTAGGTGTTTCAAGTGTTGATTCAAGCTTCCATAACGATAACTTTGATAATAGATATGACTTAGTCTGATCCTACTAGCATGAAGTGAAGATGGTGCTGCAAGGAATGCTAGTGTTTTTGCTATTGGATTTACCCGTGTCTTGATGGTCGTGACCAATCAGTTATATTTAATTCAAAGACCTCATCGGATTAAAAGAGAGAAGCAAGAATTGGTTTCAATCAAATGGGTAAATAATTCTAATGCCTCACCTGTGACTAGGGGAAAGTAAAATAACAAAATCAGGAAAATATTAAAAAGATAATGAAAAAGGTAACATTAAGATTAAATTACAGGTAAATTTTTTAATTATTTAATATTAGCATGTCTTGACTTACTGAAAAATTTTTGCCGACAAGAGACTTGACGGCAGTGTAATTTCCTCAAAAAAAAAGAAGTCTTTCCCGCATTAACCCATTCAGGATTTGCGTTGTAAATATTGCACTGTGAACTAGTTATTTAAAAGAGATTCCTGAAGTGGCCTGGTAAGAAGTGCTGCCAATTTGTATGTCTACTGGATGACATTGCAATTGTCAGCCAATTTTTATTACCTAAGACTACAGCGATCGTCTGTTGTGTTAACATGAGCGTAATAAAGCGTAACATGTATCTTAGCTTTATGTGTGTGAGAGCGGCTGTTGCTTTTTTTTGTTGCCACTCACTCACTGACTTACTTATGTAAGTTTCCATACAGGCAGGACAGGTGAAGGTTTTCAAACGGGATTTCCCCATTACAGACACGTGGAATGAATAAAAAGCATTCCACCATGACCTTGGATTGCAGCTAATAATCCTGTATTTTGTTGTACATATTGAGATATATGTTGAACAGATAAATAACGGCATAATAAAACTGGATGGCCTAGACTCGATTGTTTTGTAAGCACTGTGAAATATAAAAAGCAGAGCTCTCATTTGCATTTATTTCTGTTTTTAGAGAAACAACCTTGTTTGAAACACAATACCTGTGCCATAGTTTTCATTACAGACTGATCCAACTTTCTATATATAGGCAGGTGTGTACTTGTATAATTTAGAAAGCACTGATTTGTGTGTAGAATTAAAGCAAATTAAATACTTAATTTGCATATTCTCTATTAAATGCTGAATTTAACTAATTATCATGGATAGGTGTAGAACTAACTGATTCAGGTTAAGTATAGCGCATGAATAAACTAGGTTCTGCAAATTGCTGCATTCGAAAACAAATGTGGTAAATAATGTTGTTTTCCTCCTTTTTCTAGAGTAAATGTTTGAACTTATTCCAAGTACCATCTTTGTGTATGCACTAAGATGGTGATTTTGGGATTTGAGAGAGTGCAGCTGGTGTCTGAGTGTGTAAATGTGCATTTATTACATGTAAAGAAACTATGATAGCAGGATCTCATGACTGTATTTAGTCAAGGTGTGGATTCAAAAGTTGCCGAGCAGCTGAGTTGGTCAGAATTGACTTGCCATTTTTCAGGGGCTTCCAACCCAAAAACTTTGAATTCTTTTGTATGCAGGGGTGTGAGAGGCCATGGACAAAAAGCGAGGAAGAGTGGAAAAAAGAGTAAAAATGCCAAAAACAGGCTGAAAATCAAAGAAAAAGCTAAAATTTTGGCACTATCAAAATTTCAAAAATGAGGAAATCCTCTTAAACGAGGAAATTTCACACCCCTGTGTATGTCTGAATCGGGCTTGAGTACGTACAATTCAAAATCCGCACTTAATCTGCACATTTGGGTGAATTCGAGTGGAAAGCACCCCAGCTATGGCTGCCAGTTGGGTGTTGAAAGTGGTGAATACAAGCTTCTCCCAAATGCTTGCATTGTTCAACATTGTTAACCAGTTCATTATTCCTACATTTATATAAGAGTTAATTTCTTGCATTAAATCGTCATTCACTGAAAGCTTTAACTGCGACCAGCAGCATACAAAGGTACATTTTGGCAATAAGGCTTGCAGATACTGCGTACCTCTCTGCATACTCCATACCTGAGACTGGGTAGAGGTTATTTTAGTTGTCTTCATGGTCAACAATCCAAGATGGTGGCCATGCCCCAAACTTACTAGGCCAAATATATACGCATTTCTGCTTTTAACCTGGAGGAGGGAGTTACCCATGTTTGGTTTGGGTAGAGATATGCCTCTGATCAAAAGTGGACCAATGGCTATACCAATTTTCTAAAAAAATAATTCCCATTGATACACCTATGACCCACATTTTTGGCTAAATTCATCCAACATTTTTAATTTTTCAAACCAAATTTTGTCAAAATTTGGGCAAATTTTGAAAATGTTTGCTCCAATGAAGTAAAATTGGCTATTTCCCCCTCCAGATACGAACATTTAACAAAATCCATACACCAAAAATTAACTTCATCAACATACAAGCAATGCAAATAGAATCACCTACAATTTTACGGTTCAAAATTTGGTAAAAAACAAGCACCAGCTCAATGGTTGCTCTAAGAATAATGCAATTTTATTTTCATATATTTCAACACTGAAATCACAGAATCAGCTCAGACTGTTGTTCAAAATAGAACCAATAAAAGTAACATGATTTTAAGATTTTGATAATTATTTGATACAAAATATTTGTAGGTTTGCTGCACTTAATATTCCATTAGAAATCTTTTATAACTCTTTCAAGGTCAAAATAACACTGAATTCCAGGATGAAGATAAACATGGTATATATTCTTTTGCGACCATCAGGACCAATTTGGTTATTCACAGTAAATCTATACTGAGTAAATTCACTTACAATTCAATGGCAATTGGAATCTGTCATTGACAGAAAGTACTTCTACTGATATGTGAGAAAAGAAGTAATCAAGTAAAATGGATATTTAAAAAAAAGTTTTGTATAAAATTTGTTGATTGATAGAATTAGGATTGGGGTGGAAACCTATAGACATGTCTCAGAAATTGTGTGCATATCTTAACTTTGATACAAAATAAGCAAGCCTCTAACTTTTGTTTACTGATATTACATGTATGCATCAGGCTGGGGCATCAGGCACAATGTGCAACTTAGTTTGGTCTCATGGTGGCGGCAAGTGTCCGTAGCAAAGTGGCTCATTCCTCTTCCCCAGTGGTTACATCACTATTGAACTTAGCATTCTAATATCTTGGATATGAGGAATTCACCTTAAACATACTTTGCCGGGTGAATTTGATTTTCTCTTGTTGCAAAATTGAATTTGGCAATGCTGAGATTTTTTCTGATCTATCAGTGAACCTCATCTTGGAGTGATTCAGTCTCCTTTGGCCATTGCAGATATGTGTGTCAAGCATGCCTGCCTCCTTAAATGGTTAACCAAAAAGTGTACTGCTCTGGTGGGAATGGGCACATGTGCTCAAAAATATCCTAGGGATTTGGATTGTGAATAAAGCTGTCTTTCCTTTATACATGTATCTGATCAGGAAATTGCTACAAATAGCCTAGAAAAAAAAACCCATGCTATGATTGTGGCAAATTCATGTAATGAATATCTCTTAACCATTGAAATGTGGTTATGTTGTTGCACTGAGCACATAGAAAAGGTCATCTGGGAGGAATTAAATAGTATGGTATTCATTTTCCCCATAGAACCATAGCTCTACTGGTTGGTAGAATTGGGTATTTATCAGAAATGGGCTTAAAAGGGGATGGTTAAAATAATCGTGGAATCTTGACCAGGCTTGGTTGGTTCCTGGAGTGTTTGATTCCAAGTTTATTTGAAAATATAATCAATTCCAAATGAGACTCACAATTTGTGAAATATCATTTTTGTAGGTAGAAAAATTGTGGGCTTTTCATGTGTTTTAGAGCTTTGAGAGCAAGATATATAGAATCCCACAAATATGGTGGAAAAACCTGTCATGTGTATAATATTTAGACACAAAAAACTGACATTACCAGCTTGACAGTAAGTAAGACCTGAAACAAATTACTTAACCATAAAAACATTAAAAAGAAAAGAAAAAATGTTCCTTTGGCTTAAAGCCACTATAAATGATTTATCCGAATGAGTCAAAATACCTGAAATTTGCAGCAATAGCTTAAAAGTGAAGGATAAGTCTGTAGAAATCTCGTAAGTTACTTCTTTCAACCGAAAAATTGACAGAAAAGGAAGAAAACGGCAGTGTTCAAAGATACGAATCTCCATTCAATAACGTGTTGTAGTAAGTGTCCGAACGGACACTAATGACTAAAATGTCCGATTTTGTCCTTATTAGGTTGCTTCTGGTCCTATCATTTGCAGGGTATGTTAGGACACCTATACTTGTTACATACAGGCAAAAATCTGATTTTTGATAATTTTTTCGATTTTCTGATTTAGCAAATCACTGATAGTGCCTTTAACAGGTAGAAAAAATAGGATTTTTGTGTATTTGTTTGTAAATTTTGTTATTGATAGAAATGTCACACAGATGCAATCAAAACATAAAATTTTCTCTTACTCATTCTACTATTTTGAGTACAATGATGAAGTATAACATTGGCAGTGGCGTAACAGGCAGGGGCAGGTTGCCACTCCAGAGAGCTTTGACTGGGGAAAAAAGTTTGAAAATCATGCTAAATCAGCCTTTTTGCCTGTTCACAGTGATATTAACTCAGTCAAAACCACTTCTAATCAAGAAAATCTGCCTCAAAACTGGGAACCTGTTACGCCCCTGAACATAGTACCATATTTCTTTCCCCCTCCCCAAGTAGCCCACCTCTAAATAGTTTCAGTGGAAGTGTGGGATAACCACATGCACATTGTCTTCATCATGTCATATCTGGT
The DNA here is from genome assembly GCA_023653785.1 of Ophioderma brevispina. Classification (NCBI taxonomy): domain Eukaryota; kingdom Metazoa; phylum Echinodermata; class Ophiuroidea; order Amphilepidida; family Ophiodermatidae; genus Ophioderma; species Ophioderma brevispina. The sequence goes on from JAMKCH010048806.1 coordinate 146,928, forward strand.
TTATTATTTTGATTAAAGAAGCAAACTTGTAGTAAAATTAGTACATTAGTGTATAGTTCCAGTGGCGTACTGAGGCAGGCGATCCAGAGGGGGCAAAATTTCCAAGCGTCCCGCAGAGGTGGCAAAAATTCGCAAGTTGTCCAGGTGATTTGCGCCCAATTTAGTTTTAACCTGAAAGAATGCGCATGTAGCACGGGAAAATCGCCAAATTTACTTTAATTTTGCCTAAATTTAGGCTGAAATTGGTCGGAAAATTACCCAACGAAGAAGGATTGTGAAAATGCATATTGTCCAGCTTTTTCTGAGCCAGAGGGGCAAACTTGACGCCCTCCCCCCCATAAACCTCAGGATTTTTACCAGCAAATAGAAAACACATTTTCTTATGCTAAATTTGATACAAAAATTGTGGAGTTTTCTTGGCTACCTTTTGATCTGTGGCCAATTAAATATAGTTCTAATAAAAGAAAAGTATTTAGAGATATTTAAACTATAATGAAGACCTCCTTGGAACTTTTCTTGATCTTGTTGTGTTTAGCCATTGTTTAAAAATTAGAGGTATGGGAATAGCACTATTTTCTTAAACAGAAGATTTGAAGATACCTGTATATGTGGTTTTCAATACATCCTAGATATCAAATTTACTGTAAAAATTTCCCTCTATACAAGGCTTTTATGTAGTATTTTGTGACAACCATGGGTAAAATAGAGAGCTATTTTAATTGTATGTCTTTCTTTATATTGGCATTATTAATGTATAGCTTCTGTTAAGTTAATAGTCAAGTTCCCAAATTGTTTGCCACTGACTGGCATGTGTAGATACGATAGAACATCACTGTGATTAATTATCACTTCTATTCTATCAAATACACTCACAATCAGAGTAAGTGTACGGGGGAAAATTTGGAGATACGGGGTAAAAAAGGAACACCAAAACAAAGAATAGATTTATATAAAAATTATAAAAGCTGTAAATTATAAATTGGAACTAATGGTGGTGAGTAGTTTCCATTGATATACATGAATAACAAAACTTTGATTATTTGTGAGCCTTAGGGCTAGGGAAAAAAAGGGGGTACATGAGCGAACTCTGTCCGCATCTTTATTAAACTACTTAAGAAAATTAATTTATTGCTGAGTTTCAATGTCATCACATTATAATGAAATCCCCTACAATCAGGTTTGTCAATAAAATGTGATTCAAGAAAAATATAAGGTGCATGGTCAAGGATATCAGAGGAAAGCACAAGCAAGGAGAGTAGAAGGATTGAAGGAAGGATAGTCGAAAGAAGCAAAAATGGTACTTAAATTGGGCCCATAGGAGAGGGTGTGTTCTAAATGAGGTCGACACCACATTTGGAGACGAGGCGTTCGCCGGGTTCCTGGCCATAAAGTTCATGCGGTAATGAGAAAAAATATGACTTCTTCTGATACCCAATGTTGATGGAGTGAAGTGGGCGGATGGGTTGTGATTGGGTCAAGGCCTTTTTTTTAATGTGTTAAAGAGGATTTTTGGAAGGTTTGCTTTTGTCCTTGAAAATAACAATGACACTTATTCTATGTTTGCCTGAACGACGAGGACATTATTTTCAGTATATTGTATTATTTTTGGGTTCTCCTTTTTATAAAAAAACTCACACTGTAAAACAAAAAGTATCGCGTTTGGTCAACCCGTCGCGATTTCAATTGCCGAATACAATGAGGAATTAACTTTGTTGGCCATCATAATCGTAATGGTGATCGCGATCGAAATCGCGAGCCCCCTCTCGAAAACGCAAACACTAATGTTGACACAATTGACGACGATGCGCCCAATTATGCGGTGGGCTCGGCCATCAATAAACTCGGTGACCTTGCCTTAACTTTTTGCTTGTGCCACTGTCAGGCACTCATTAGTTAGTGTCGGAAAAGGCGACGGCCACTTGAAAACACGACGCTAATCGTGTCATGAATCGTGACAGCAGAGAGAAACACACACTTAGTGTATGATTAACAAACCGATAAATACACACGTAAAGACAGCGTCTTGCACAAAAATTTCGGGCGAGTCGCTCGTCTAAGATTTAATCAAGGATATCACACACATAAACTATATATAAAGAGTCACTTTTATTCTAAAAAAAGGAGAGACTTTCCGAAGATTCGTTCGTCAAAAAAAGGTGGTAGTTGAGTTGAGAAATCTATGGGATAACAGTGGTAATTTGAGGAATGACGAATGTAGCCGTGTCCCTAATATAGACATGCGGCAAACCGAAGCAAATTCAAACCTGTAGCGAAATCAGGACGATCTAGGATCTTTTTCTCTGGAAGATTTAAAAAACTATAGGTTTACAGAACTCTTTATTGTTGTGTAGAAAAAACTACACATCGGTTAATTAAATTGTTAAAAAAATAAGTTCAGATTTGAAAAAACACGATGACCTCATCATGCACTAATACGCTGGCCGAAAATGTAAAATACACGCAAGTTGTACCACAATGCACAGCTGATCACGCTGACCGAGGCGAGTGCTGCCGCCAGCTATACGGGGGTTGATCACCGCATGTGCAAATGGATCGCTTGCTTCGACGTCGTATGAAAATCAATATTACTATTTACATATACATTATTGTTATTCTCTAAAAGTTTAGGGATATGATGTGTGTGTGTTGACGCGGCGTGGGCAGCGATTTGCCAAAACTGTAACTTCTAGAGTTCGTCGAAAGAAAAATAATTCAAAAAAATAGATAGATATAGATAATATAGGATAATATAGAGATTCCATATGACTGTTGCTCAAGGTATCAGCCAAGTATTTTAATTTTGTCTCTAATCATTTACAGCCCATTACATAAAAGTTCATCATTGTCGGATCTGACTTTCTCTCCTTTATTTGCTTTAGTCATCACAACTTGGGTAATTGAATGGGCATGTTTGAAGCAATATATTTATAATCTATTAGATATATATATCTCCCAACAAGCCAGCTCGGAAATAAAGAGAAAAAGAGGGTAAACGAGAAAAAGAAAATAATGTTTGAACTTCTGAATTCGGGTGTATTTGCGCGTGAACGTGCTATCGGGCTTAAGTCAAGTTGGATAGAAAATCAGAAGGTCTATGAAATCCGCTTTCGCCGAGGGAAATAGCTTGATCCTGTCTCGCTCCCACCTTTCAGAGGTGTATAAATTCAGTTTGACGAATTTTTATCACAACGAAACATATCTAGCAGCGGGCTACCACGAACACCATTTACTCACCTGTATTTATATTTCCTAGTTTCCTATAAATAACGAAGTAAACTTGAAAGGACTTCTAATTCATTGCTGGGAATGCTTACCGCAACTATATAACACGAAAAATCCTACGCCCGATCGTTTGCCTGTAAGTGCAAGTGTATAGTTACTCATGTCAGCTGATCGTAGTGTAGAGCATTGAGTGTGCATGCAGGCTAACTTCCGAACATAATTGAAAAAATGCGTAGTTAACATGTTCGGACCTGTGCCGGCTTGCATCGCGGGATTCCCAAATTACGTCAGCGCTAAACAGAGAAAATATTTTACGTGCGTAATAAATTCACAATAATGGACGAAGAGCGAGCTAGAGCCAATGCTATTGTATTATGCCAATTGAAACTTAGTTTATAGTATTTTTTAAAAAATAATTTAAAGGTCCTTTCGTGATGCCAGCACCATCTGTTCATTGTTTTTATATATGAGAAAAGCTTATTTACCCATTTTTCATAAACATAATAACATACATACATACACATTACCTACATACATACACTACAGACATACATACATACATTACATACAAAGAGTTCTTCAAACGCAATTCGCAAGGGCACCATTAAGCGTACAAGGATCAGAAAAACAAACGAAAACCAGGAGATGAAAAAGACTGTTCAAAATAAATAAGTTTTGAGATGTTTCTGAAAGCAGAGACTGGAAGACAAGTTCTGATTTCAGAAGGCCGTGGTTTCAATCCTTGACACCAGCAATGGCAAAACGACGATCTCCGGCAAGACACTATGGACTTGGGACTGTGAGACGGGTGGTGTCTAAGTGCTAGATCTTAGTGAACGGCCAGAATGTAATGAGTCAGTCTTGATTCCTCAGATATGTATGGGAGCAAAGATTGTGAAGACATTGTAAAATGGTAGAAGGAGGATCTTGAAATGATGCGGTGTTCATGCAAAGCCAGTGAAGAGAAGACAGAAAAGTAGTGGCTGCGCTTCCACTCTGCGCTTCCACTCTACCGCCCTCTTAACCAAATTTTAGGTGATTCCGATACGGTTTCGTGTTTGTAAGCAACTGCTTTTTTTTCACGGTCCCATGTATAGCCACTTTATTGTAATTTCTACCCGTTAGCGCTTACGAACAGAAAATATTGCAAATTTGCAGTAAATATATCGTAAAAAAACTGTTGATTTATAACAGTTAAAGGGACACTGGCACATTTGAAAAATAGTGCGCCCTCAAGAATTTTCCAAATCGTATTTTGCATGTTGTAAAGCTTTTAGTATACAACAGCCCTCACCCGAAATGATTAAGAACAAATCAGCTTACTTATGGGTAACGGCAAAACGATTTGATAATTAGCGTCGCCCGGCGACGCGAATTCAGCAGACGACGGATACGGCGTTTAACACAAGAACAACGCCGCCGCATGCATGTTTCCCAGCTATGTACATGGTTGACGGTACAAACCTTTGTGGATTTTAATATCAGTGAGTACGAGTCAAAAATATTCATGCCAGTGCCGCTTTAACAGCAATGTTTGTAAAACATGTTAGGGTCTGGTATCTTGAAATAGGTCGACCCGACTGTTACACATGGGCCATGTATCTGTTAGAGTTTTAATGAAATGGGCCATAACGTTTCGCAGGAGGTTCGCAGGCAAAAATTTAAAGGAAGTGAGTGGGGTGACGAAGGATGTTAAAGGTCTGAAATGCTGCCGCTTATATAGGCCTATGGTCCTGCCGGAAGCAAATATTCTACAGGTATAAAGTTAAATTCTTAACACAGAATTTAAAGACCGTTCACGTAAAATGACATCGGAAGTAGTATAGTCATGATGAGTAGGGCCTACGTCCAATTGCTGTATCAAAATGAATCACTATCATGGAGACCTACCAGCAAGAAAATGCAGGTGTTCAAGTATCTGCTTGTTCGTATGGTTTTTTTTTGTAAAATAAGACTGAAGGTACTAAGACCCATGTCTCTGATAAGCTCCTAGGACCCTCTAACTGCCCAGATTATGGAGCTTTGTCATGGTGTTGAGGGAATGGGTCCAACAGTCCACTTAGCTTCAAGTGCCTTCCATGCAGGCAGACTGGCTACGGACTTATTTTTTGTCCACATTTTCTTGTGTAAATAGAACCCCATAAAGTAGGCAAGGTCGAGTGATGACATTGACCAACTTGTATGATCACCCACACGGACCCCGAAATTGTATATCAATGCAAAATTAAATACACACTATTACTAAAACATGTACTAGCAGATTTAGCTTATGAATTTTGAGTGATGAGAATACGCCACGTCGGAATGTAGGTCTGAGTATAAGTAGACCTATAAAGTAAGATGTCATTGTTCATACCTAGCTTTTATTATAAATTATGACCTGAGATTGGTTTTACGTATCTTGAAATTAATTTCGTTAACATAAATTTATCTATAAGGCAGACGAAAAAGAAACCCTGTTCGTAAGGGCATGAGCGGACCTTGGAATAGGGTAGGAGGGGGTTGGCTCGGGCGAATTTTTTTATTTTTTTTCTTTCTGAGCTCAAAATGGCCTAAAATAGCCCCAAAATCTGAAAAATCAAGAAAAACATGAATTTCTTTACAAACAATTTTTTATATAGACAAATGCCAAATGGATAAATTTGGGCTAAAAAAAAGAATGATTTTACATGATTTTTGGAAAAAACTAAAAAAAAAAATTCTGCAAAACTGAAAAAACAGGGTCGGGCGGGCAGCCGGAAAACAGGAGTTTTTTATTTTCGGCGCCTAAGCGCCAGGTAAATGTTTGTTCGACCAATGAGCGCTTAAGATGGTTAGCGGATGGATATACAGCCGTAGAGGCTATTCGGTATCAGATCCAAACTCAAATCGCCTAAAAACTGTTTATTCGTCACCCACAACCGTTGCATATCTATATCCAAACACTTTATGATTATTTACGGACGGAAAACAACATGCAGTTTGGAAAATTTTGTAGACGTTTCAGACGCTTTATTTCACCCGTATTGAGAGCAGAATACAGACGCGTCTGTTTGATGAAAATAGCTTTTTACAGAAAAGATATACGGAATATTGGAATTTTAAATAAAAAAAGAAAAACGTAAAAAAAATAAAAAATTAAATTTTAAACTAAAGTCTATAGAGTAGTTTTCATTTTGAACAATTTCTTTCCCCCATATCTTCCCATAGACTTGTGTGTTTGTATAAAAGAGCGATAACCATAATTGATCTTATTTAGTTTGGTGCTATATTCATCAAAAACCAACGGTGCATGGCCCTCGTTTTTCTTGAATACGCAGCAAAAGAAGATATATCATAGCGAAAAAAATGTTATCGAGTATATAGCGATACGCCCTTA
>JAMKCH010048807.1:0-11432 GCA_023653785.1 Ophioderma brevispina
AAAAATTTAAATCAACATTTTTTAACAGTGTAATGCCAACAAAACAAGTCGTTTTTCACGTGGGCCCATGCAGAGATTTGGATTTTGGAGCCATTTTTTCACAACATTTAAAAAAAAATTTAGGAAAAAACAAGTGCCTGAGAGACCCAAATCTATATTCAGAGAATATAAGCTGTAGGCCGCTCCATGGCCGTGGACCTGGCTATGACTTTGCACATTTGCATATTGACCTTTGACCTCATCAACATATGAAGGATCCCTTGGTGCACCTATAACCACAAGTTTGGTTCCAATTGAAATTCCACTGTTCAATTGAGGGCACAATTTGAATTTTTATAGTCGATTCGCGTTGATACGTTCGTCCCCCTGAGTTTTGGACCTATTCAATTCAGTCGCAGAGGGGGAAAATAAAAGGATTCAAATGGAACGTTGCCCCCCACCGGATTATCTTGGAGACATCTCCGGAGTCATTAACTCACTCACCTCGCCACTAAATACCAATTTCATTCATGTATGGTAATGCACAATAGTGTATTACAGGCCTTAACATTCCTCACAATAACATGATTAACAGAAAAGTCCTGCGCCTCATTGAATTTTTCACACCTCCGAAAAGAATGGTACGGGTCAATATATCAGATGAATTCGAGTGTTATAGAATTTTTCACCTTGACCCTCACATGAACATTTTGACCTTGGCACCATGGCCTTTGACCATGGCACATGACCTTTGCACATGACCTTGACCTTGTGCACCTGACCCTTTGACCTCATCAACATATGAGGGATCCCATGGTCTATGACACAAGTTTGGGTTTTTTTCAATTGCAGTCAATTTAAAAAAAAAAAAAAAAAAAAAAAAAAAAAAAAAAAAAAAAACACACACCACCACCACAACAGATGCAAAGTGGTCCTGCCAGCGTAATAGCTGGCAGCCCACAAAAAGTACAAAAATCAAAAAAACCTGACTAGGTTCAATTTAGGTTTTTGGAATTACCCTAATTGAAACCAAATATCTTATTAATTCACAGTGTGATTGTGTGTAACCTATTAAGTTAATTCTAATAAATTAGCTTTGTCAGGAGCCCAAGTGTTGAAAACAAAAAAAATAACATACAAAGGACACTAAGGGAGGCACGGCACAAGCACAGAAAAGATGAATTGCAGGGGAGGGCAGCCAAGAAATCCCAATTTCAGACGTCGCCATTATTAACACATAAAAGCGAAAACTTGAACGAAAAATTCTGATTTTTTTCATATGTTGTCAAGGAATATTTTCTTGTTCCAAACACCGTTGGAGCTGAAGAATTACCTCCACTGTAAGGGTTATTTCTGATTTTTTTTTTGGTTATTAATAACGAACGAGGACGGGGTTGTATGTGGGTCATGGAACACCCATGATCGACCAACATCCAAGCACCCAAATTGGGTTTTGTGGTTTGCACTCCTGTATCTGTAATTTTCTTTTAAGATTTTTGGCCAGTTGCTATACTGAAGGAGGAGGCGTGGCCGCCACCGCCTGGAGAATTGCACAGAAGATATGAAGCAAGGCTCAAATAGGAAGGGGCCCCGCATCATGAATTATACATAGTATCATATTGCCAGCCAGGTCAACGATTATCTATACTGCAATCATTGATACTCTGACACGCATATTTTCTGCACCTGTCAGCAAGGATATGGACACAGAATGTTATATTTAGGTCAAAAAATTCACCCCCCCCAAAACTAAGTCAAAATTGACACTGCAAGAATGAAAAATTTCAGTGTATCAATAAAATGGCTCAAACTATGGCCAATGCACTATCATTGAATACTATTTTTTTTTTTTCTTCCCCAAATCCTTGCCATTACCAGGCACAACTTGTGCGTGCATTCTGATTGTATGTCAGCATGCTTCGTCAAAATGGTCCAGTTATGTTGACATACACTCTGAATTCCAAGGACTAATCTCTATTTAGGTTAAAAATACATCCCGGTCCTCGCGACCGCTTGTGTCGCCTGCCGTAGCGGTAGGGAACGATAGCGCCCTGAACATGACATTTGACCTTGGATATGTGACACATTGCGACCTCAGAAAACACATAATGATGATTTGCATTGTAACACTTCCATAAGCCAAGTTTGGGTTTGAATTGAACTTTTCACATGAGGTCAATTTTGACATTTTCAGCCTATCTTACCAACTTGAGCTCACATGACCTTTGACCTTGTTATGTGACCTTTGACCTCATCAACAAATGAGGGACCCATGTTGCACCTATATGCAAGTTTGGTTTCAAATTGATCTTCAACTTTTCAAATGAGGTCAGTTTTACATTTTGCAGCCATATTACAAACTTGACCTCACATGACCTTTGGACCTTGGTATGTGACCTTTGCACCCTCATCAAAAAATGGGGGGATGCCATGTTTGCAAAGTGATACAAGTGTGGTTTAAATCCATCAAAATTATGAGGAGATACAGGCAAATGTTAACCCTTTTTTTTTTCACCAACAGACATCAAATACAACAACAACAACAGACTATCAACAAGTGGACAACAGTGATCCCTATGTGTCTTCCTGCCTTAGGGCAGGCGACACAAAAATGGAAAAATTTGATTAAGAGTAGTAAAATTATATAGGCCTATTGAGATTTGAAAAGATTAATCCCAAAATTGTTTCATCCCTAACTTAAAACCCCCTTTTTTTAGACATTATTTTAAATCTTTCCAAGTGTAGGGGATGATAGGGTAGGGTTTCCACTATCTTCAAACCAAAATGGCTTCAAAATCTTTTAAAACCCTTTGGCCCATCTGTCCTAGCAATCAGTCATTTTCTTTGGAAATTGGTATTATATGTTTTTTTTTTTTTTTTTTAAAATTAGGTTAAAAACGCGTGTTTTTTTGTTTTTTCAAAAAACCCCCAAAATTTTGCACAAAAAGAAAGCAAACATTATCGCACAAAGAAATCACAACAATTGTGCAAAAAGAAAATCACAACAATTTTGCAAAAGAATAATCACAACAAAAATTTTGCATTAAAACAATCACCAACAATTTTGCTTTGGGGGGGTGGGGGTAAAAAAGAAAGAGTACAGAGGCTCAGAAAGAGTTTGATGTAGGCTCCAAAAGAAAGGAGTAGTTTCCATTATGAGGAAAAAAGCCTAAATTAGGCCTACAATTTCTTGGATTTTTTATCACAAAATAAAAAATCTTGGATGTTATTACAAAATTTGTCATGAGAAAGACAATCTAATTGAAACAAGGCGAACTCGGATTTACGTGATGCGTAAAATATGTCCCTGCCGAATGTTGCGATCACTAACATGTGATAAATGCAACTACAATGTATAAAGTCTACAATATGAACCCCACCCTTGCCCTCCCCGAGACCTTACCTGTCCCCCTCCCCGACACCTCACCCGTCCCCCTCCCCGACACCCCGTCCGTCCCCCTTCCCCGTTCCGAACTCGTTCAGCGGGGACAATAAGATTAAGAGCAAGTAATCCCAATCCAAAATTGGCTTGGTTCCAGCTCTCAATTTTGAGCCAGAGAAGCATGTTTGCCCACATTCCCTAGTCATTTGGCTTTACCAGGGGGGATTTTAAAAAATGTGCAGTCATTTGGGGAATACCAATTAAATCTAAATTCTGAGATACGGATTTCACAGAGTACTAAAATCAGTAAATATACATCATACAATAAAAACAGTGAAATTTGACTACTTATTTCTCCAGGTAGACAAGGATGTATTATTATTTTTTTTTCAACACTCGTGCGCTGGCCATCTGCAAGGAAAGATTAATAAATAATACATCCTTGTCTACCTGGAGAACTAAGTAGTCAAATTTCAAAAACAAATATAAATGGTATATTTAAATATACAGTTCAGATGCTATCCGCTAGGAAAGCGAAGAACACCTTTCGAACCTAACACCTATAGATGATATCTATCACTCCTCTACCAACCCTGCCTTGATAGCTTAGTCTGTAAGAGCATCGTGCATGTAATACGAAGGTCGCCGGTTTGAATCCGGCCAAGCGCACATGGGTTTTTTTCAACACTTGTGTGCTGGTCATCTCCAGGGAAAGATTAATAAGTAATACAGTGTTGTTACCTGGATACTGATTTCCAAAGGACCACCCATTTCTAGTCTTTCCACACAAAGTTGAATATACATGATCCACATTGTGGCACTTGGTACAAGCTTCACTGCTATTTCAAATACTTCTTGACATTTGCTCTCTTCAGCTTCTAGTTCAGACTGATCTCTTTCTGAGGAATAATAAAATGAAATATTGACACTTAGTTAAAGTGACAGGAGGAGATTTTTTGAGGATACAAATTTCTCTCAAATTGCACTTGATCGGTTATAGACCACCTACCGAGAACGTTTCGAAGGTTTATTGGATAAACAAGCACGAAAAAAACCCGCAAACCTTGTTTTGAACTGGCCTGGTATCCTAATCGTCCCTATAGGAAACCATGCTTTGAATTTCTGTCGTGCACGACAGAAATTACTAAATCATCTTCTCATTACATAAAGATGGCGTATTCGGCTTATTCACTTCAGTATACATTGGTAAGCATTCCAAATATGCAAAAAACCTTGGTTCGAAAAAATGAGGGCTCTGGAAATCTCCTCATGTCTCTTTAATGATTGTATACTTCACCAATTTGCAACATACAGCCCCAAACCAATGTGAATTGTGTATAAGTAGGCATATACCATTTTGATTCTATCTGCTAAAAGCAATGGTTAACACCCTTAATACTGTTGTGACACTAATCCGTCTCTGCATGCTGCATCGATGTGAAATTCTTCGCTATCAAAATCCATGCATCAGGTACACTTTGCTGCATGCCCAGAGTGAGCTGCATAAGGGAGCTCCTAGGGACCCATTTTTTGTTTTTCGGCCTGCGTATGGTTAACGCTGCAATATATTAGGTTGTTATTTTTTGTAATTTTCCCAACTTTAAGTTTGCACTTGCATTAACGCAAAAAATTTAAAGCATCACATTGTTTTTGTGTTAAACAACCTATTTCTATTTGACCTGAATTAGTCCACTCAGCCCCTATATTTGAATGTTTCCAAGTTGGCCACCCTTTGACTACAACCAACAAAGTAGCTCAAAGTGCTGTTACTATGGATGAGACCTAATTACTGAGATGATATTTTAAAAATCTCCCCTAATCATTAGAGAGATGTCTCCTTGCTAGTAGATCCCAACACTTCTTTGTCACTAAGCTTCTTTGAAAACGAAAACAAAGCACAGATAAACACATTGACAATTCTTAAAATTATGTCCCCATTTTTTGTTGGTTTCTGCCCAGTTTTTCGAATTCATGGCTATACATCCTGCATCTAGTGTTGTTTTTAATTAAACACTTAGCTTCATACACATTCCTAAACATGTGCACATCCTGTCCCATATTGCTTGTGTTTCTTGTGCTAGATGAGTTTCTTCTATTTTTCTTCCTCTTGAAAGCATTCCATGCCTCTTTGTCATATTTAATGGCATAGGTTTCACACCACTAAAACTGGTCCCATGCGTTCCTGTACAAAATGGGCAGAGTGAAAAACGTCATTTTCTTCCTCAATGGAACATCTCAGACCGTTAAAGCTAACATTCTGCTTGAAGATCATCAATCTCCTACCTAATCAATCATGAAATTGGGTAGTTATCCCCAAAATTTTCGCGCTACGCTGGACGCTCGTGATAATAGCATCACCGTAGACCCCCTGGAGTCACAGCACTTTTTCAGTCAGGTGTTCCCTGTATAATTGGTTAAAATTGGTTAGTCGGATCAAATAAACTATCAATAAACCCTTTTATTTTTGAATATTCCTCCAGCAGATTTGTTATACTTATATGCATAGCAACCATATTTTGGCAACCAAGCTCTCGCATTTCTCCAGTTTTTTTAGGATACTTAAGGCGATAGGTCACCAAAAAAACCACACCACATTTGCAGTTGGGGGCTGGACTTACCTGTTGTGTCAGTTATTTACTAGTGTGAACCTAAGAAAAAAGATTTTGAATAGAAGATAGGATTTGTTGTTTGCTTTCTATATCATGTCATATTGGAGGTGTCCCATATTTTTGAGGAGTGGTGTTTCACTACAATTTCAATATATTAGTTAAAATACCAAACTATTCCCCCACGGTAAAAAATGATCACCCCATACTAGCTGCATCATCATGCACCTACATCAACATTTGCATGTGCCGTGCAACCCTTGCCAATGACGATACCTATATATATATGTCTCATATTTATATTCACAACAATATATACGTTTTTGCTAATAAACCCACCCCCCAACCCCTTTTTTTCTTTTTTTTATATGTTATACAGGGTGATTCAACAAACAACTTGACCCTGATTGTGACCGCCATTTTGAATTTTTAAGTAATATATATCTCACCTTGTTTGGTATCATCTGAAGTTAATGTTCATTATCTTTAATTTACTGCAAAGATCATTCACAAATCGGTTAGGTATAGACCGACTACAGTCGTTTCATCAAGTAGTCGGTTTTCTGCTCTGTCCCACACGGATTCACATTGAAATGAACGGCGTTCAGCGAAGGAAATCCGTGTCCAGAAAAAATCAGGATGCTCTTTATTCCCTGCAGATTCTTGATTCGAAAGACTGTAGCTCGGCCTTACTTAACCGATTGGAATGATCTTTGCAGCAAATTAAAGATAATGAAATAAGCTTTCCCAGAATACCACATATGTTAGAATATGTATTATTTAAAATTCAAATGGCGGACACAATCAGGGTCAATTTTTTTTTTACTCACCCTGTAGATACTTTCATTATACTATCTTTTTTTAAGAATAAGCATAGAAGTATGATTTTTTGGACAGCTACTTTCCCTATTTTGCATTAAACTGTCCATTTATTTCACGTAAAATATTCAAGTTTACTACCAACATGCATCATTTTCAATTCCTCGGAAGCCAGATACCATTAAAAAAACATTCTTTCATTCTCTAATTACACTTCACTAATAATATATATTTGCTCTGAAATTGGGTTTTAGGTCATTAAAGTCACTATCAGTGATTTGCTAAATCCAAAAATTGAAAAAATTGTCAAATCAGATTTGTGCATGGCGGTAACATATATAGGTAATTCTAACATACCCTACAAGTGCCTAGACTGAAAGCAACTTAATTAAGAACAAATCGGCGGGTATTTTGGTCTTACTGTGCAGTAGGACACTTTCTTTTTCTGGATTCTGCCGTAAACCCCCATTGCAGTAATTGAATGTGTTTCCTATCTTTGAACCATATAACTGTTTTTGCTTTTTTCTTTAATTTATCATGCAAAATACTGTACGATCATTCTACAGATGTATCCTTCACTTTAAATTATTTCTGCACATTTAAAATATTTTGACTCTTTTTTTCGGGTAAATCACTGATAGTGTCCTTAAAAAGGTCCCACGAAATCAAATAGAATTGATGTGGCTTGTGGTCAAGTCACCTAACAAAGAGGGACAGAAAACCACCAATTTTGGGTGGTGATTGACTCATTAGTGAACTATTGATTTTTTTTCATAGAGTAATAGAAAATTGCCAGGTGTCATTGTGTGTGATCTGTTCAGACCTGACCTGAAACAAAAAATCAATATTTTCATCACTAATGAATTGATTTGTATATGCTTATATTTCATAGAAAACATAGGTCGAATGTTGTATGTTGCTCCTTTGGAATTAGAAATTTCACAATTTTGGTACGAAAGAAGAATTAGTTCTCAGCTTAATCCTTTCAGATGGGAAAGCTACTGAATTCATTGGGTGTTTGGGCAAAATAACAACAAAATTCTTTCTTTCCATAACAGGAACTACACAGACTTGTTAAGGCAATTTTGATCTTCTGTGCTGTTTTCCATGTTAATATTTGACTTTCTTATTGTCAGCACTATCCTGATATCCTGATGCATCTGTGGCTAATTCATGTTACCTTTCTGATCTTTCCATCAATTTGTTGCAGAGTTCCCGGATCAAAGAATCACACTTGGCAACTGGGCAGCTTCTCAATATGTGGGTCCTGATTTCATGCAGTACATCATTCGGAAAATATCTTTCTGTAAGGGAAAAGAAGTAACATCTATTTTTGATCAAATGAGGCCACTGGCAGGAACAAATTAGCACCAGTCGTCCTCCAGAGCGCATTATTTGTTACAAATCTTCAAGGGTGGTTGCACCACCCCTTCTAATTTTTATACAAATTTCTTTGATATCATATACTATGACATCATGATGACATCATAAGCAACTAACGTCAACACCAAATGACATCTATAGAATGTATTTTATTCATATGATCAATGCAAGGAGGACTGATGTAGTCTTAAAGGTACTATCAGTGATCCACCACCGAAGGAGTCAAAATAATTTCTGTAGCATTGTCCTAAGTTCTCTTTTCCACTGAAAATCACAAAAAAGAAAAGAAACACAGTGTTCAAAGCTTTGATTCTCAATTCAATACATGTTGTAGTAAGTGTCCTGTACAGACAGTAATGATAAAAGATCCAATTTTGTCTTTATTAGGTTGGCTTTTTTCTATAATTTGCAGGGTAATTTAGGATCCTATATAAAGACGCCCAAAAAAAGTAACACAGTGTGTATAAATAACCCCATAGGTTACAAACCATTGGGCTTTGCACGAAAAACCTAAAATTATATCAATATATTGTTGTTCTTTCCGTAAATTGGTGATACCCTTCTTGCCCCATGCGATCAATATTGCCAACACATTACCCATTATAAGAAAATCTCTCCCTTTTTAAAATGTGCAATAAAAGGTATAACCATATTGATTGCCATTCAGTGAAACCGCATTCTTCCGTGACGTGTGTGTCACTTAATGTAATTGCATGGTTGTGTATTGGAACCTTGTAATAATGTCTTCCGTTGCAACTTTGAAATGTGACACATTTTCGAAAATGGACATTATGTTGGCGATATTGATCACAATGGAGCAAGAAAGGTGTCAAAATTTTGCTACAAAACAAGATTTTTTCAAGATATCCTTTATGTTTTTGGCATATACCTATTGTTTGTAACTTATGGGGTTATTTAGAACATGCTGGCATTCCTTTTTGGGGGTCGTTCATTACAAATTAATGCAGAAAACGGATTTTTGATTATTTTTTTTATTTTCTATTTAGCAAATCACTGAGCGTGCCTTTAATAATGCAATGACGCCGCCTCCTAAGAATATTAAACACAAACTTTTTGTTGTGTATTTTGTCTGTGGTTCTATACAAAACACTTGCTTATACATTCAGAATAAAAAATAATTAAAATAGATAAGATTTACTTTTGCTAAAATATTTGCTTTGGTTATAAAGAGGGATAAACAGGCTTTCAGAAAAACGTCTGATTTGGTGTCATTTGGACTTTGAGGGAAGAAGTTATAGAGAAGTTATGCCTTATTTTGCCGAGAAGAGACTATTAAAAATCCGGTTTGGCCGATTTTGACCCAAACAAAGTTGCATCGTTTACATAGAGTAGCATGGTCTTCAGAAGTGATTTAACATTTAACACCCAATTATTGTTAAACAATAGAAGGTGGGGAATAATTGAGGGATTATAATAATCATATCCAGGAGATTACAAAAGAAAATGCTGAGTGAAAAAATGTTCAATTTCCTAAATAAGAAAGTCAAAATAGCTAGTGTAAGACCACAGTTTCCTTTGGTTCAGCAAGATTTCATGGTTTTAACCTACAACGAACTTGGGAGCCAAAGTGAAACCATAGAAGGTTTTGTATTCCGCTTGAAAAAACATTGCGATATTGAATTTTAAGTTTTAATTCCAATTTATTTACAGAAGCAACTAACGTCAACTTCAGCTTTAGTTCTCGCAATTTATGGACGCTGAGTATACTGTATTTGTGCAAATAATTACTTTAGAGATGTAAAACAAAACTCTGAGCAGTTTCATTACGTTCATGAACTGAGACATTGATATGGAGTGATTTTCAATAACTGACTTTTTATGATTGAACAATGGTAATTTAATTTGTTGAAGATATTTTACCTATAATTATGTTACACAATAGACCATTTAATTCAAACTGATATGTTTTTGTCGAGAAGAAATCAATACCATCTGATGTGTGAATTGTCTTTGCTAGTTATGGTATACGTCGGTGTCAGTCTCTCCGCATTGGATGGCTAAAATCGGCCAAACAGAATTTTTAGGTCTCTCCGCAAAATTGACATAGTTTCTGAACCCAAAGTCCGAAAGACATCAAATAAAAATCTTCTGATAGCCCGTTTATCCCTGCAAACAACCAATGCAAACATTCAAGCAAAAATAATGTTTAACCTTTGAAGAAAAATTATTTCCTGAATGTAGGGTTTTATTGACTCACACTGTATAGCAGTGAGGTTTCAACCACCTCCACTACCTCTCACTTTAAGGACTTCCCAGTATACCCATATGCCACCCTCAAATTTCAATTCATTTTTTGCCAAGAAAGGTAAAATGTATGGTAAGGATTACATGGAGCCTTTTAGCAAAATTAAAGGCCGACTCCGAGATTGCTCCAGGATGCTGCCCTAAATTTTCTAGCAAATTTTTGCGTACATAGGCCTTGTCTACATACTAATCACTATGTGAAATAGCTAAGCTCAAATTAGCCTTTCATCAAGGCATTGCGGTTTAATTTTTATTTCCTACAGTCCCTGTACATGATGTGGTATAGCTCCCTCTCACGGTGAGTCTCTTGCACATCGCCTTTCCGCATTTATTTTGTGTTTTGTTTTTCTTTATTTTTTAGATGAATCTTCCGTAACCTTTACTGGGAACTGATTGGGCAATACATAGTAAGGCCCAAATGAACACATTGTGGTCAAACAAATGTGATACTACCGTTTGGCGGCATTGTTTATGTTACTGTCAGGCATTTGTCTTGTGGTTAAAGAAAGGGTCCAGTTTAAAGGGTCGAGAAAGTGGCATGGTCTAGCGGTTAACAAGCTTACCGTTGGAGCAAAGGGTCGTCGGATCGAATCTCAGTGGGACCACTTGCTGGATTTAATTCGGGAACTCAATTTGGGAATTAATTTGTATAACAGATATTGATTAAAACCTGAATACCACTATCTCCATGGTTCATTTGAAATGAGCAAATGAACCATGAAGCTTGCACTACCCATCCGGTGTGTTTCGTGCAGTGTGTTTGAATGTTGCAATATGGCGCTGTTTAAGCTGCTGCCTCCAAGTTGCATTGTTTCTGTCTAGTAAATATTAAGTTGTAAAGTCTCTAGCAATTTGGCCTAGAGGCCACGATTTGAGATTGAAATAAACCTTGATTATTATTATTATTATTAAGATAATCTTGGCACGAGCAATCCCTCATATGATGACCACATAATACTTTGATTGACATATTATGCTTTCACAGAACTATCCCTGTT
>JAMKCH010048808.1:0-11664 GCA_023653785.1 Ophioderma brevispina
CTGGGAGTGAAGCTGACCGGCTAGACTTACTTACCTCGAGGTCCGTATGGCCAAGGATCTTCGAGAAGTAACCTCCTGTGCCGACTTGCGGGATCTTCATGGGGGTGCAGCCCTAAGACCCTACGCACCACTGCCTTGGGTCTGGTCTACAGCACTTAGAGAATAAAAAGATGAGTTTTTTTTTGTTTTGGCCCCATCTTAGATGGTGTCTAATAATGGATGGGCAGTCCAATATTTTGAGGAGTGGTGGATGCCGGCGCAGGCCATCTAGATGGCCATACAAAAAATCTCATCTTTTGTTCATTTCCTTTTTATTTAGAATTGTGTAATTTTTGTTTTTATTCGACATAATTTATTTGGCAAAAATATTCTAAACATCATTGCTTTTTATTCATTTAAATAATGCACCCCTCTTGAAACAAATGTTTTCCAATCCAAGGAACAAAGTAATCGCCGCTGATCGTCACGCTTCGTAAATTTGCATTGCGTCCCAACAGGAAATGCACGACGCAGTATAAACGCGCCGCTTGCGCGTGTCATATATTAGATCACCGCGTCGGAATGGCCTGCAGGCACTATCATCTATTACCCAGTAATGGATGGCCGGCGGAGCCTTTGACCTAATCCAAAGCAAATGTGGCTTTCAAGGAAAACCACGCCCAGATTAGGAAGTGCTGAATATGCCGCTCAGCATGGTTGCAAACAGCTCTCACACAAAAGAAAGAAGCTGGACACTGTACGCAACGAGACCTTGAGAACCACCACTGGCTGCCTCCGTCCAATTCCATCTGAATTCCTACCCGTGCTTAAGGTATTGCACCTGCAGTACTTCGGAGCGAACACCACACGCACAAATATGTGAATAAGGCCCTGCTGGACAACAAGCAACTGCTGCATAACACCGTCAAGATTACACCAACTCGGCAGACAGAGACCGTGCTCTCGCCGACCTTTCTGCCGACACGCCGCTAAACACTCCAGTTATCCATCAACATTTCAGGAATGGGAATACTGCCTGGCTTGATACTCCAAGACCAGATCAATATCTATTACACCTAAGGCAGCGAACTACCCACACGTGGCAGCAATCTCCCACGTGAGGAATGGCTTCACTTTTAACCGGATTCGCACCAGGGATTCGGTCGCTTCAATAGCAATAATGGACCGATGGGGGCTGCGGCTATCGCCAGCCGGACAATGTGGTTTCCATCACAGAAAAACGGCGGATCACATTTCAAGTGTTGGCCTCCTACCTTTCGTCCACCGGTGGACAAAGATTTCTCAAACATCAACCAATCAACAGTTGAGTTGGCTACAACCGCTTACAACATGTGTAGCTGCTGCCTCATACGCAAGAAGAAGAAGGAAGACAAGGAAGAAGAGAAGGTTGACCTAAAATTAAAATTACGGTTAAGTTCTAACGGCAACATTTGATTAGTGAAGATAACCAGCACGGGCATACGTCAGTTGTGGCTTGTTCCTCCACGAAAACAAATCAAAAGCCACTTAACAATCTGCAAATTCCCTCCAGCATTCAGTAGCTCAAGCATAAACCCCATAATGACCATAGATGATACATCTCTGTTGATGCTACACGGTTTTCTCCCGTGTGTGTTTGTGTGGGGGTGGTGTGTGTGTGTGCCAGATGTATGTGTGAGTGTGTACATTGGTGTCATTTAGCTCCATCAATAAGAATAGGCTGGTGGGCATGTTTCCCCTCGTCCCACACCGACAGTGTGACGCCCGATGAGGCGTCAAACCGGACTACTCTTGGTTTAGAATACCCTGTACACTAGTAATTCTTGTTTTGCAATCAGATAGATTGGATCCAGAAACTTGTTTTTTATTTGGTTTCATTGAGAGCCACACCGGGTCATAACATATCTTATGATGAGAAGAGTATTATATCTTGCCTTGGTTGACAAAAATTAAAATTTACGGTTAAGTTCTAACGGCACTTTGATTAGTGAAAATAACCAGCACGGTCATACGTCAGTTTGTGGCCTTGTTTCCCCAAGAAAACAATCAAAAGCACTTACCATCTGCAAATCTCCCTCTCAGCATTCAGTAGCCCAAGCATAAACCCTAAAGACACACATAGATGAATAGAATCCTCTGTTTGATGCTACCAATTCCTCCACGTGTGTGTGGTGGGGGTGGGTGTGTATGTGTGTGGTGTGTGTGTGTGTGTGTGTGTGTCAGTATATTCATGTAGATGTCACCTTGGTGCCTTTGCTCCATCAATAAGAATAGGGTTGTGGGCATGTTCTCCTCGTCCCTCCGTCCCCCACCGATTTACGCCCTGATAGCGTCAAAACCTAATGACAGACATATAGAGAGTCCATTAATACCAAAAAAGTACAAACATACTTGTGTGCGTCACAGTGACGTCAAACATGACGTCTTGCAAAAATGCGAAGAATCTAAACAAATCGCAAAATCCTGGTTTTTTCGCCATCTTCAAAGCAAGTTGCTTTTTTGGCCATGATCCCAGATAGCACCATATATTGCGCCAAAAATGTTTCCCATCGGTATCGTGGCATCGCAATCACGTGGCTAACGTATATTGGGCCACTATTGGTTTTCATTGCAATGTGATATCGTCTTCATATCGCGATCGGCAATCCTTTAATGGTTCCTAATTTGGCGCGTCATATGGGCAATCGACCAACAGCCAATATAAAGGTCCAATCATTGGGATAACGTTGCCCAATATTGGCTTAAGGATAATTGTTTGCCTAAAATAGCATGTGATACAACAATAAAAACAACATAAATAACGCTAAAATCTCTCAGGACGATTGTTTTGATCCGAAACAATATTTCAAAAATATTATACTATATATACCAAATTTCAATAAAAAAGAAACTATTTGACTCAATTAGCTCAATTATTCTAATCACTTTATGTAAATAAAGCAGGCTGAAAGATTATTTATTTTGCCAATAAAAAATATCGGTAATTCCCAAGAATTGGTTACGCTAACATACATACATACATACAAATTCTTAGAAAGCGCAATAATCCAGAAACAACTTTCAGTGATCAAGGCGCTGTACTGCAAAAAAGTTTCAATATCGATTACCACGATTGGCCCAATATTGGGCCAACATTGGCCCGGGCCCAATAATGTCCAAGTTTGGTCCGATGAGCAAAGAATATTGGACCGATAACTGTAGGCAATACTGATCCGATATGGGTATATTGGGCCTATATTGTCCCAATATCTCCATGTTATCTTGGGAGATGTGTAATCCAAAGTATGCGCACAAATGCTCGTAAATACAAATAAATAAATAAGATAAAACATATAGGGAACTGGTATCCTTTAGCACAAAAAAAAAACTGGTATTTCTGCTGTTCCGTGTAATTTCAATGGGAATAGCTTTTCTTCGCAAGCAGTGCGAGATTACGTAACTCCGCGTCATAACCGTAGGTCCGAGTTTGTTCAAAATGGTCTAAATCGAGCGCAAGGCTTCAAAAAAAAGTAATGCAGTTTCGGCTGTGAAAAAAATAACAAAATAGGTGAGAGGGAGATACGACAAAAAATGTAGGGGCGGATCCCGCTCCCCGGGCCCTTTAAGGTTTTAAAACTGTTATTATTATAAAAAATTAATAATTGATAGGTTTCAGCAAAAGGGATGAAATGATAGGATCAGCCAAACGGAGTTAAGATTATATGGCTTCATTCAAAATGGATAAAGATCTGTTTCAGTCGAAATAAAGAGAACAGTCAATTTCAGATACGTTGTTAAACGGATACATGGAGTTACATGGCATACACCGATATACATTACATCTCGTCCACGCTGGCAAGGTCCGATTCCGGTTTGCATGTGTGTGTGTGGGGGTTTGTCGTGGGTAGGGTGTGTGTGGTATGTGCGTGCTGCTAGGCACGAGTATGTGTGTGTGAGATATATGTTACATATAGGACCCCTTACGTCAACGCTGCAAGGTCGGATTCACAAGGGCTGTGTGTTGTCGGGGGGGGGGGTCGGGTGGATATCTGTGGTGTGTAATGTATGTGCCGTGTTGGTGTGCGCACGAGTGGTGCATGTGCGTGGATGTGGGGGGGGGGGTGAGTGGTGGGGGTCCCAGGTGGGGGGGGTGTGGGGGTGCCTTTGGTGAGAATAGGTATAAGAATGGAGGTGTGGCACATTGCGTGTGAAGTTTAGCATAAATCAATAAGAATAGGGGGGTGGGCAGGTTAACCATCCGCCACCGATTGACGCCCATGATGAGGACCGTCAAAAACCATAATGGCAAATCTTGGTTGATAACATGTATCACTAGTATTCTTGTTTTCAATCAGGATAGATTGATCCAGAACCTGTTTTATTGGTTTCATTGAGAGCCACATCGGGTCATAAACATATCTGATGCAGAGAGATTAATATCTGCCTTGGTGACAAAAATTAAAATTAAGGTATGTTCTAACGGACATTTGAGTAGAGTGAAGAATAACCAGCACGGTCATACGGTCAGTTGTAGCTTGTTCCCCAAGAAAACAAATTCAAAAGCAACTTACAATCTGCAAAATATACCTCCCAGCTCAAGTAGCCCAAGCCATAAACCCTAAAGACGCATAGATGAATACATCTCTGTTGATGCTAATTAACACGGTTTCCTCCTGGTAGTGTGTGTGTGTGCCAGTATATGCATTTAGGTGTGGCACCTTGGTGTCATTTTAGCTTCATCAATAAAATAGGCCTCCCCCGTGTGGGCCCTGTTATCCTCATCCCCCACCGATTGACGCCCCATGATAAGGCGCTCAAAAAACCTAATGACCAACTCTTGGTGAGAATATATTTCAATCGAAATAAAGAGAACCGTCAATTTCGACACGTGTTAAACGGTGTACATGGAGTTATATAGGCTTAACCGAATATACATTACACTATAAGTCCACGCTGCAAGAGTCCGATCCGGGGGGTGGATGGCGGCTGGGACGTGGGGAGGCTGTTTTTTGATTGATTTCGGTATGTGGGGGGTGGGTGTGGGGGAAGTGGGTGGGCGGTGGTAAGGTGGGTGATATGGTGGGAACGTGCTCCTTATGGATGTGAGCGGTTGTATGCTGCGAAAGAGTGTTGTGCATTGGGAGGAGTGAGTGTGTGGGGGGTGGTGAGTGATGTGGAGTGCGGCTGTGTTGTGGGTGTCAAGTAATTCATGTGTGTGTGGATCTTGGTGTCATTTTAGCTCCATTAATAAGAATAGGCTGGGGGGCATGTTCCCCGCGTCCCCCACCGATTGACGCCATGATGGGCGTCAAAATGTTCATAATGACAACTCTTGGTTGAGAATAACATGTAATACTAGTATTCTTGTTTGCAATCAGGATAGATTGATCAAGAGAAACCTGTTCTTTATTTGGGTTCATTGCGAGCCACATCAGGTCATAAACATATCTTGATGAGAGAGCACTATTAAGATCTTGCCTTGGTTGACAAAAATTAAAATTACGGTTAAGTTCTTAACGGCACATTTGAGTATTGAAGATAACCAGCACGGTCACACGTCAGTTGTGGCTTTTACTCCAAGAAAAACAAATCCAAGCAATTACACTTAATATACATTCCACGCTGCAAGGTCCGATTCACGGTGGGTGTATGGGGGTGGGTTTGGTCGGGTTGGTTATTTGTTGGTGGGTGTCAGTGATGTGCGTGCCAACATGCGCACGAGTGTGTGTGTGTGTGTATGTGAGAGGAGATAAAATCACATTATACGTTCCACGCTGCAAGGTGGATTCACGGACTTTGTGTGTCGGGAGGGGGTGTGGAGCCCGGTTTTCCCGGGAGGTTGGGGGTGCTGATAGGTGGTTGCGGCTTTTCTATCCTCTTCTCTGGGGGGAGGAGGGGGGGGCTGGGATACTGAGATAGTGGTGTGGCTGTGAGAAAGAGTGCCTGGGAATGTGCAGGCTGGGTGTGTGCCGCCAGGTGGGGGGTGAGTGTACGAGCGGTGTGTGTGTGTGTGTGTGATGTTGGGCCCCGTATATGCATGTAGGTGTGGCTCCTTGGTGTCATTTTAGCTCCATTAATAAATAGGCTGGTGGGCATGCTTCCACCCACTCGTCCCCCACGATCAGTTGACGCCCATGATGAGGCCGTCAAAAACACACTTTTCTCGCTGCATCCCTCCAATGTGACTACTCTTGGTTGAACCCCGTATAACATGTATACTAGTTTATTGTGTTGCACATCAGGATAGATTGATACAGAAACTGTGTTTTGGTTTCATTCGAGAGCCACACCAGCGGTCTAAAACATATCTTGATGAGAGAGTATTAATATCTTGCCTTGGTGACATAAAATTAAAATTACGGTTAAGTTTTAACGGCACATTTGAGTAGTGAAGATAACCAGCAAGCATACGTCAGTTGTGGCTTGTTCCCCAAGTAAACAAACTCAAAAAGCACTTACCATCTGCACCACGTACCCTCCCATCCAAACAGCATTCAGTCACCGCCCCCTAGCCCCCCCCAGTCACCCCCTAAACCCTAAGACACATTAGATGAATAATCTCTGTTGATGCAAAACACGGTTTCCTCCAACGAGTTGTGTTGCTGTGCACGTATATTGTGTGTGTGTGTGCGTGCGCGCGTTTGTGTGTGTGTGGCATCGGTTGACCGCCAGTATATTTTATTAACTGTACCAGGTGTGGCACCTTTGTGTATTTTGTAGCCTCCACTCCATAAGGAATAGGGGTTTGTTGTGCATGTCCCCTCGTCCACCACACCGATTGATCGCCCATGATGAGGCGCCAAAACCCCCCCACATGATGACAACTCATTGTTGAGAACATATGTTTCACTCGATTAATTAGAGAACCAATCAATTTCGATACGTGTTAATAAACTGGTAATCGGTTATATAGGCCCCTACACCGAGATATACATATACGTCCACGCTGCAAGGTCCGATTCACGGTGTAGTGTTATGGGGGTGGGGTGGTCGGATTGTTATGTGTTGGTGTGTGTGTGTGTATGTGCGTATACTTGGTGGCGCACAGTGTGTGTGTGTGAGAGAAGAGGATACATCACATATACTGCCGCTGCAAAGTCGATTCACTGTGTGTGTGGTGGTGTGCGTTTGTTTTCAACCTACAACCGAGGACCACACACCTTACTTTTCACTGTATAAACGCGGACATCGTTACAACCGAGTACTCCGGTTGTAACGATGTTAAATAATCTATAGTATTAGCATTTTTCGTAATTTGTCTTATAAGGAATAAACTGCAATATCTATTGCGTTTATTGCATTGATCTACTTGCCCCAGTCACTTAGGTTAGGGCGAAATCGATTGATCATTCGTCGCCCCCAGTGATTAAGGGTTAGGGCGAAAGCAAAGTGATCTACTCGCCCCCAGTGACTTAGGTTAGGGCGAAAGCCGATTGATCTACTTGCCCAGTGACTTAGGGTTAGGGTTAGTGGTTTAGGTTAGGGTTTAAGTTTAGTGTAGAGTTTTATTGAACCCAACTCTAATAATCCCCCAACCCTAATCACTGAGCGAATAGATCACTCGCTTTCGCCCTAACCTAAGTCACTGGGCAAGTAAAAAAAAAAAAAAAAATATCACGTCCCGGCTTTCGCCCTACCCCTAAGTCACTGGGCGAGTAGATCCCTCGTCTTTCGCGCCTACCCTAAGTCCCACGGGGCGAGTAATCACTCGACTCTCGCCCTAACCCTAAGTCCCGGGGGCGAGTAGATTCACGTCCGACTTTCGCCCTAACCCTAAATCACTGGGCCAAGTAGGATCACTGGGCCTTTCGTCTCTAACCCTAGTCACTAAAACATTTAGCTAAGCGACTTTACACCTGGGCGCAAGCTATTTAACTCTTTTACCCCATAATTTCCCCTCCTTCTTCAAGCCCTGCCCTCTTTAAGGGCTATCGTCTACGACCGTAGCGAGTATATAAATAAACTATTAGATTAGTAAATTTATAGGCCTGCGGCGCAAAACAGTTTGCTAAGCGTTCTTGTCTAGGCCTGCGGCGCAAAACAGTTGGCTAAGCGATCTTTAGAGGCCTGGCCGGCGCAAAACAGTTAGCTAAGCGATCCTTTAAGGCCGCGCCAGCTATTGGCTAGCGGATCTTTATAGGCCTGCGGCGCAAAACCGTTTAGCTACGCGACTTAAGCTCGGCGCACCTTGTTAAAACTTTTACCCATAATTTCCCTCCTTCTTCAAGCCTGCCCTCTTTAAGGGGCTATCGGTCCGACCCACCGAGTTATATATAAAAAAATATTAGATTAGTAAAACTAGTTATATTAGTAATTTATTGGCCTGCGGCGCTGGACAGTATCTAATCACATAAAAAAGCGCCTGACCTCCCCAACCCCCACATACCCCACGGGCGAATTAAACTTATCATATATCGTTTTGCTTTTTTCTGTAGTGTCAATTTTCCATTTTTGAAAGGTCATCCGAGGTTTCAAATCATGAATTTCATTAAATTTTGTAATTAATATTCATACACTCTCATAAATATTCATATAGGCCAAAATTTCTTAAGAGATTTTTTTGTTAAATTGTATGTCCTCGTTTGGCGGTCTATATGAGTAATTTGTGTGTGTGGGGGGGGGTGGGTTGTTGGTCGGTTGGGATATCTGTTCACGGTGTGTATGTATGTGCGTGGTTGGTGTACGCACGAGTGTGTGCATGTGCGTAACGTGTGTTGGGTGTGAGTGTGTTGCGTTTATTGGTCAATTGTTTTCTCTTTACTATGTTAACACTTTTAAGTGCCCATGCAAAAAAAAAAACCTCCGTTAGTGCCGGGGGGGGGGGGGGTCCTAGGTCCCCAACAGGTAACCAAATCCCACGGGAGTTCGATGATGACACTAACACACGTAAAGGGGGGTCACGTAAGAAATACATACCCACAATAAAATGAAAATCCGAACTTTGAACTATGACATATGCGCCCATTGAAATTGTCCACTCTCCGAAAAAAAAAAGTGGTTTTCGCACATTTCCATAACCTAGCAAATCCAAAAAGGTTTTGAACCAAAATAATTCATTAATCTACTCTAGAATAACCAATGTAAACTAATTATTGCCAAAATATAAACCACAATCAATCTTGTATTTTTCGCAGAAACTTCAAAATTCCCTTGGTCTTTCCCTTAGACTACACAGTAAGGAGCAGTTCATGACAAAATGAAATTGATGCTATCCGCATATAAAAAGGTATATTTGTTTAAGTATTATTAATATTGATTGATTGCCACTAAGGTATATATCTAGCAAATAAGTCCCCAAGATTTAATTACTTGAATTTTTTAATAGTAAAATATCTTGCTCTTGTCACTCTGTTAGTGCCCGGGTGGGGGGGGGGGGGGGGGGGGGGGGGTGCTAGGGAATTTTTTTTTTTTTTTGTATCAGGAGAAGCTTATTCATTAAACTCAGACAAATAGCAAAAACTCCTTGAAAAAAATTTGATGCCTGAAAGAGAAATCGCAAAAAAATAATGCTGGGTACTATGGACCCCCTGGCACTTCTTAAGTGTTAAACGCCTAGAGATATCTGCATTAACCCTAGTTACCGGAAGCCATTTGTTAAACAAAACTCCCGAAGGGGGGGGGGTTCAAAACCACCTGTGATTTTGCGTTACTGCGATACACCCGATCCCTGTAACTTTGGTTTCCAAAATGATAGCTTATTGAGTTTCTTCTTTCTATTGGTTACAGAAGAAGCCAAACATCCCCAGATACCGTCACCATGACGTCATATGTTGAAGGAGGAGGAAGGAAAGTACGAAAATACTAATATAGGGGTGGAATGGAGGATTGGTGGAAAATTGATATTCGTAATTTTAGCGAACTTCAAAAAACTATTATAGCTCTTAAAATGCGGGTCAATTATAAAACTAGTAATTTACCATCAAGAAGAGTTAATTAAAAACCGCATAAAATGCGATTTTCCTAACCTTTTTGGCGAAAATTGAATTTTCACAGTGGGTCTATGGAAATGGCCCAGTTTTGCGAAATGCAAATTTAGACGTCATTTGTGATAATGCTAGGCATGTTGGTAATCATGTTGTATCAATGGAAAGAGGAGGACCAGTAGTATCTATTGGTACCAAAATCAAGTGTCTGTGATGTGCTGGTTTGTGTTAGGCATGTTGTTACTTCTATTCGAGGGGAGGGTGGTCCATCCCCCCTAAGCCATCCTTGGGATCACCTGTATATACCCATACCCCGGTGGATGTTTGTTTTTGGATTTGAAAAAAGAGCGGAAAAAAAAGTCATTGACAATTACATTTAATAATTTGGCACGAAAAAAGGGGGGTTTTAGGTTTTTAGCAAGAAGGGGAAAAAAACCTGAAGGGGGTGGTGGTAACCCACCCCCCCCCTTCGGTAGGCGAGGGTTAAGCACTGTATAAAGTGTGTTAACGTTAGTATTATTATTAAATGATTATTAATATGATAGGGTTTCACAAAAAGGATTTAAGGGATGAAATTATAGGATCAGCAACAAATGGGTTAAGAATTATATTAGGCTTCATAAAATGGAAATAAAGAACTGTTTCCAGTCGAAATAAAGAGAACCGTCCAATTTTCGATACGTGGTAAACGGTTTACATGGAGTTACATAGGCCTACCCGATTATACATTACATATACGTCAACGCCCCAAGGTACCGATTCACGGTTGTGTGTGTGTGTGTGTGTGGGTGGGGGGGGGTTGGGGTTGTTGTGGGGTGTGGTGTGTATGTATGTTGCGTGCATGCTGTGCGCAAAAGAGGGTGGTGTGTGTGTGTGTTGTGTGTGTGTGTGGTGGGTGTGTGTGAGATAGATATACATATTACGTCCACGCGCAAGTGAGGATTCACGGTGAGGCGCGTTTCTTGTCTCCCAGGTATTTTTCCCTTTTGTGTGTGTGTGTGTGTGTTTGTGGGGGGGGGTGGTGGGAGGGTAGGTTATCTGGTGTGTGTATTATGTGCGTGTTGTGTGGAGAACGAGGCTGTACATGTGCGCGGCGTGTGGGCGTGTGTGGGGGTGAGGTCTTGTGTGTGTGTGTTGTGCCAAATATATGATGTATGGGTGTGGCACATTGGTGTTCAATTCATCGTGCAGTTAGGTGTCACACTGTAAAACGGGCCTCGACCTTTTGCCCCACCCAATCCGAATTCATTTGTGAATTGGATCCATTCATTAAAGTTTGAGCGTATGAAATTGATTCCAACTTCACAGGGCACCATCATGACATGATATGGATGAAGTGATTACCCACACACTGTGTGCATGAACATTGGAGAGAGGCCTGTTTTTACACATGTTGGAAGCCGGGTAGAAATGGTCGTTTCGGTATTTTTCAGACCGTTGGCAACCAAATTACACCACTTTATAGAAAATAAGATATCTTGGTTGTCAGCTTCTACGAAGAGTTAGGTATAACCGTTTGTCCATGGCGCTTTCTTGAATCTGCACAGCAATCATGGTGATTTTTGCCATAGATGTTTAGCACCTTATTACCCTACCAAAAATACCACTCGTTATAAATTAACCATTTCGGCTTTTTCTGAACTGTTCCATCAAATTTAAAATTCACATATGTTATGATGATAATAATATATCTACAATTAGAGCTTCTACGAAGAGAAAATCCCATGAGCACTTTTCTCGCAAAGACGTGAGTTCTCTCATGTCCTATGCGTTAAGCCCAGAG
>JAMKCH010048809.1:0-11524 GCA_023653785.1 Ophioderma brevispina
AGGCCAATTTGAGGATTAAGTATCTGCCGCAGGGACACAAACACGTTGACTACAGCGGGCTCGAACTCACGATTTGCAATTGTTTATGATCATGAGTCCCTCTTGCGCTTATATCCCTTGCGCCACGTGGCCCTCATTCCGGTGTTGTACACATGAGTTTATAATTCCAAGGTTCGAACTGACAATTTTTGTTATTTTGAGATTTTTATGGTGTGGGGGGGTTTATGTACCTTTTTAAGTTCACCAAAATACTATAAAACCAAAGAAATGTTACGAAGTGGACCGTTAAAACTTTGAAAAAAAAACCTAACTTGATGCATGTATCTTCAAGTTTTAGCACATGTAAATTTCAAAATAGTATATCTCACAAAAATCCAAAATGTCAGTTAGAACCTAGTAATGTGCTAAGCTCACTGCCTATGAGCCAAATGCATGCTTTCAACACAAGAAATACAGGGTTTCTCCGACCTCTTGACATTACTTACTTTCGCATTTTAAGTATTAACTTGTTTTCAAAGAAGCTTCATGACACTTGGATTACAGAATCAGGAATGTGGCACGTCCCTTCATTGGTTACGTACCAAGGGAGTAAATAAACTAAAAACCACTAGAGGCCCTCCTTTCACTTATCTATCTCGTGACTAGAATTATAGCCTGAGTGCTTCTCGATTCAGATATTTCTTCTCGCTCATAACGAATTTTCCTTTAAAGTAGTAATGTCGCCAACATTGGTTCTATGGCAATCTGATTTCAACACCCCTCGTGTGTGCTCACACAGCAAATTATTTTTTTGTATTAGTGGGATTGCCCATTTTTTTCGGTGATAATTCCACTAAATACAAACTAGGACCATTTTCGAAACCTTTTTTTTATCCACCACCTTTTTTGTATCTTAGCCTCGTTAATGAATCACGTGTCTTGTTTGAGCATCAAAAAATAATCCATTCGCTCGCAATGTCTGGTGTCTTGGGTGGATTGGCGACCATCATACTACAAAACAACTCCCAATCCACCACTAAATTAGCAGACATTGAAAGAATTTGGTACACCTTCCCACCCACTAGTCAGCACTCTATCTATCTAGGGCGCCGCATCTCAGAGGCCGCAGCTGAGCGCTGTTCACCATGTAGCACCAAATGCCCTGTCCATGATCCTACTCTGGTGTCTTCGAGCAATTACGGGTCAACTATTCAAAGGAGACGACCCCTGTTTTGGAATGTAACCGCCACATGTGAGGTCTGAGACTACTTATCAATCGCACGATGACATTGACCTGCAAATTGAGCTTTGCGTGTGTAGAGCAGGAGCTGAATATCATTGGGCCTTATTAATGAATTCGTTTACCTCCCCATACAGAAAAGGTTTGACACCTTTGGTAGTTAGTAATGTACCCTCTACATCATGCTAGGTAGTAGTACTCCTCCATTTGGGGTATACTTTTTCAATTATGGCCAATTTAAGTTCGAACAGGGGTCAAACTTTTAATGCCCAATCATGTTGAAATTTAGCCATAATATGTCATCTAATCATAGGATTCCAAAATGTATAGCTTGTACTATCTACGACCCATTGGTTTTGGAGTTATAGTAAACATGACTAAAATGGTAAAAAAAGGTCACTTTCAAAGTTGTCAGGGGTCAACATTAGAAAGTTAAAAATCTGATTTTATTTAAAAACTTTCCACTCATTATTGTCTGAGGTAAAAGGACTCCCAAAAAAGTATAGTTTTGAATTATTTAAATGTTTCTTACGGAGATAAGGGTCAAGAAGGTCAACGCCACTGTGGTTAACGTTGCCCTATGACCTATTTTTGTCGCATAACATGATACTATATACTTCAGATGGTACAAACTATATTCCTTTTTTTGCACGCATTCAGCTAGATGAACAACTTCTTCATTTTCAACCAATTGGGCCCTTCTGATATTTCTAATTAACTTCAATTCAACTCAATCTAACATTTTGGTTTTAAGGAAGAGAACCCATACACTTTGTGTTTCATTCCATTGCTGTACGCCAATGTCTGTTTCCTGCCATTACTGGGCAGGTCAAACTCCATTTTGGTGCATGCCAGTCATGCAGAATCCAGGGGTCGCTTCTAAGAGATTTTTGGCCCGAATTATCTCCAGGACCAGCTGCTCCAGGACCATATGCTCCTGAGCAGCGGTCATGGAGCAGCTGGTCCTGGAGCAATATGGTCTGGAGCATAATAATCTGGAAAAATATGTCTAAGTCCAATATGCTCCGGGAGCATATTTGAATACGCCAATGGTCCAGGAGCCATATGGCAAATATGCTCCTGGAGGCAGTGGAGAATAGTCTGTCAAATACTGCGCCAGGAGCAGTTTGCCATATGCTCCTGGACCATTTGCGTATTCAAATATGCTCCTGGAAGCATATTTGACTTAGAATATTTTTCCAGAGTATTTATGCTCCAGGACAGCTGCCCCGGAACCCATATGCTCCAGGAGATATGGTCCTGGAGCAGCTGGGTCCTGGGCATAATTTCGGGCCAAATCTCTTAGAAGCCACATGTCACGCGTGTGCTGCAAAGGTCATGATTTCTTTGGCCGCGTAATCCCAAAAACCCAAGTTGCCTTGTTGCCGAATCTTTGCGAAGTTTGTCCGAAAATGAAAGCTTTAAATTTAAACCATTTTTAAGTGGACATGGCACAAACTGTTAATCGCTTAATGAGTCAAGAAATAACTCTGCAGGCTTCTTGCCTAGCATATCAGAAAATTTATCTCCTTAAATAATTATGTTATAAACAGTTGTTTTAAAACGTATTAAATTTTAATATGTTGCGTAGTGTCCCCAAAAACGTGGACCTGACCGTTTCCTACAGATTCTGGCAACTGAACATGTCAAAAACTGTGATAAGATATGTGGGCTTCCTATGTTGCCAAAGAATTGGTGTCCAATGCTTCCTTGGTACCAAAATGATGTAAAAACTATACCAAATATAGTATTACTTCGGCCTTTTTCGAGATCAAGTTTTATTGTAATTCACTATACACGAGTCAATCCGATGTGTTCATTTCACCCGCTGAGGGAAGACCTGGGACACATACACGCCAGATTGGTTCCATGGCTGGCTATAACAATGGCAATATCGATTGATACCGTAGAAATCACACAGGAGAAATTGGGCCTAAAACATTTGAATTAATTGTGTGTTAGTTTCGGGACTTGACGTTTGTTGCCGTAATTTAATTTGATGGATTAGGAAGAAAAATGCTGTACTGTGAAACTGGAGATTCGTTTCAATAGCATTATTTGCGACAGGTTTTAAGCCCGACTTTGCATCTAAAAAAATCTGGTATATGGTGATTTGTTGAAAAATGACAATATTTAATTAATATCAACCATACCGACTTTAGATTTTTTAGACATATATCTATCTGATTACTCATATTTCAAACAATTAAAGGTGGTAATAACCGCGAAATCCAACAAAAATGTACCTGGACCAAATCTATTTTACACTTTTTTTCCATCAGGGGCATTCGAAGTTCAGTTGAGTTGCTGAAAAGGAATAAAGCAGTATTGTGTGACCTGTGCTTTGGACTGATGCGTTTTAATGGCGCAATAATGGCATCATAATGGCAAAACTGTTTCCTAAAACGGACTTGGGCTGTTGAAATATGAAATGTACAATCGCGCATTCTGCATAGGAAAAATAGGCCAATATTCAGTTGCGTCTGACAGAGATCGTATAGTTTTACGAAACACAAGATGGTGAAGCTTGGAAGAAGCTGTACTCCATAATCATCATTAAACAAGGACGTACCATTTGAAATGCTAAAAGGAAGATGATTTACAGCAAACATTGATCAAAGGTAACGTGTTAAATGAGCGGTCACAAGCCACACAAAGTGCACAAAACGTGATTTGAAAAAAATTGCAGTTAAAAAAGGCTGACTCAAGAGATTATGAGGTGGTGCCCTAATTTCTGAAAAATGCTGTTTTAATATAATACTTGTCCATACACTATCAGTGTGTGAAACGGTAAGCTTAAGTCGATGTCCGTCATATAGAAACTTGTTCTGCATAAAACCATGAAACGGGAGCCTTCACCTCAAAAATCAGATCCTCGTTTTAACACTTTGTTAACGAGTATGTAGCACTTCGATTTAAAGTGGACACCCGGGATATAAGTGTTTCTGTATAGCAACGAGTCAAGAAAAGAACAAAGAGGGCGTAATTCAAGCTAACTGCTTACCGAACTTATAACCATAGAAGTGCAGATTTGCAAGTTAACGATATGTTACAGTGCGCCATCAAAAGCTATCAAAAAGGCTATCCCGAACCGTTAAGATTAGATTCAGCAAGGGTTGAAATCACTAACTTAATGCAAAAGTAACATCATGAAACTCAAGTGTAAACAGAAATGCCGACACTTCATTTGTTTGTATAAAGGTTTCATGGGAATAAGTAATCCTGACGGAACGGTATTACAGGCTCAAAATTGATGCTTCGAAGCTAGATAATATTCAACACTTCTGACTATGTAATCGAGACAACTTTCTCTTAACGAATGACAAGCCTCCTTCTATGTCATAGATTGTCGTAGATAATGGTAACCATATATTTTTTGTCTAAACGGAAGCTTGTAGTGACCATCCATTTTATATACCACATAACCAAGATATCTTTTTACAAGACGAATATTTTAAAATCAAGGAAAGTTACACGTGATTCTGATCAATTTATCTCAGAAATACAAAGTAAATATCGTTGAAATTACACTGCTGACTTAGAGATTTTGAAATATATTTTTTGTGTATTAATTTAAAATATCAACTAAAACTATATTCACCTCAAATGCTCAAATCATGAATTCGAGATGAATCGGATTTTTTCGTTTGATGCAGTATACATTTTTGTGTAGTATAACAGTGCCATAACAATATTATAAACAGAAAATCCGGATCGGATTTTATCAAAACGTTTGTGATTTTCTATATGAAGACTCGATTTGACTTAGCTATTTTACACACCGTGGTGTCTATATCGACTACATTGTGAATATCAAACAAACGTTTTATGTTTTGAAAGTAATTGCGGGGCGCCCTCCTCGGGAAATTATTATTCGCAAAGTTCGTCATTTCTTACCCCAGGAATCTCTCCACAAACTATTAATACTACTTTGTTCTCCCCTCCCCTATCTCAGGTTTGTGCCATACTTTGGGCAATAAAACAACTCTCAGTCTCTAATCTTGATTCAATTTTCCGATCAAAAAAAGGCTTAATCGAACCTGTACAACTCCATTTGGCTTGCCCACATAAAGCCATAAAGAACCACCCTCTTTTTAAGCTCTAAGTACTTTAACAATCATCATATATACTCTTCAGCTAGCATCATTTATGTACCAATATCACCATAAAATGTTACCGGCAGACTATTAGACCATAACTTTTTCACCGTTAAGCAACAATACATCACTATAGCACACGCCAAGGCAATTGATTTTATATCAAGCCCACTAACACACTTCTGGCCAGAAACACACTAAAACCCAGGGGTGCCTTGCTTTGGATTCCCTAACATCATAAAACTTAAAATATGTTCCTCTCTTGTTATGTTCAAAAAAGCCTGACAATCAAATCATCGATCATACAGTTCAGATTCACTTAAGTCTATATAGCTGCCAAATTTTTTGTTTTTGTATGGTGTTGTTTTTTTTTTTTTTTTTTTTTTTTTTTTTTTTAATTTCTCATAGGAATTCAACATATCATTTTGAGAAAGCTTCCTGTTAGGTAGCGAAACGTCACTATGTCCGTGAGATTATTGATAAAGGCGGCCCATCAGTTTCCCGATTTCTTTCATATTTCTAATTAGCAAATGAATAGATCAAAATGTGAAAATCGTTTATTCACCTGTCAAACTAAACATTAGCAGCGTGTTATATCCCTTTAAATATACCTTTATAGGGTCTAAACATTTACTTTAGGAGATAATGACCCAGACAATTCTCATCGATTGTGATTGCACTGCCTCTTAAAATTGTCTATGTGCAATGGGGTGATTATCATAATCATCCCCTTTTTATTGTTTGTGCCGACTCAAACATATCCTTTTCTGGTGCCAAATGATTGAAATTGATTTTATTAGGGGCGTATGATAATTGATTCGATTTCCGAAATTTCCTGAGGCCCCCCGTTGGTGCGTGGGGTGGGGTCTGGCCCCAACCCCCCGAAATATGTGAGTGACCCTACCAACACGAATATCTATGAAAAATCAATTTGAGGTGGGCACCCCCCTTTACATACCCTTAAAGTTGAATTAAGGGTTGCGAATCGGAATACTTGCAACAGTTATTTCTATATGGAATATATATTGGATGTTAGGAAACTCTATCAATGTAATTTTTATTGCATTGTACCTGAAATGTGTTCAAACCTTAACTTCTAAATTGTTTTTTCATTAACATTTTTCTACATTAAAGATATTACTTAGGTCCTACACGGCTTACAGATGTATCAAATAAGCGTCAAATATAACTTCCCTTCAGTTTTCAATTAGGTCCCAAACTGAAAAATCTACTGTTAGCTTCAAAGATTGAATCACATGCGTTTCATTGAGCTCACTCATTGGTCTTCTTTGATGTCACATTGACTATGTTTTTATCATAGTTGATGTTCAGGAGCTTCCCTGTGATAATTCTGAGCCTGAAAAGATCACGTGTTTTGGGAAGTGACCGTGATGTGTGTCCTATGCAAAATGCACTTCAAGATAAAGGCTGCTGCTTGAACTGGTCTCAAATCAATGTACTGTGCGCCATGTACTTTGCCTACATCTTAATGCCCACCACATGCATGGTCTATATTGCCATTGGCCCTATATTGACCACAGAAACAATTTCTTCAAATGCCATCAATTTATTAATGGCAGATATCATCAGTTTTTACAGTGGTGATGTCATTACTTAGGACACCCCATCCTATTTTGTTCAACCGAAAAGGCTACAACATAAAAAACTTAGGTTTGTTGGGCCTGCCGACCACTATTGGGAAAAGTGTGGTGGTCACCTCTGGACAGTTCTGAAAAGAAACAACCTACTGTACCTACCGATGTTGTCAGGAGCATAATCCCAAAGGAAAATAGCCTTCAATTTCCAATATTTTTCCCTAACTCCTTCGGACTAAAGGTAATTCATCCGATATTCGCTTATTCTATTTGACGTTTTTTAAATGACTTGCAAGTCATTTCGAAAGAAAAGGCAACCTATATTATCACACCAGGTCCAGGCATTTCTAGTCTAACAATTTTAATTTTTCATACATAAAAATCATGACATATATATGCCCTACAAAAGTATACAGATTAAGACCAATCATATGACAGTAGACTCTGTTTCTTTCATCTCAATTTCCAGATATGGAAATTGGTAATAAATAAGCGTCCATAAAATGTAACTCTGACATAGGAACATTCAATCTAGGTGTGAAACACCTCAAGCCCACTCCCTTTTAAGGGGATGCAGGTTTTCCTCCTGTACCCTTTCTTAAGACAAATAAGAAATCTTGGTCCTTTCTTAGCTAATAAATAGATGGAATCTTGAAATCTGAAGAGGAATACACGAACTTATTGAGAAATTGTCACTGTCAATACTGTGATCTCAAATAAATTAACAATTCTTTTCAATATTCCTAAAATTGCACATGTTCAATGCTGGAAGTTAAATATATGTTAATTGGTTAATTAATCAATAAATTTGCTAACACAATTAATTACACATAATTAGCTGCTAACGCTGTTAGACGCCTACATAATCAAATTACAACATGGGTCAATTGCTTCAGTAGAGGCATTTCTTGTACTTAAGAATGCCAGTAATGTCGTCTGCTACCTGAAACCTTGTACAAGGGGGGTTTAATGCGAACTTTTTTTGAAAAAAAAAATCTTGTCTATTCTGGATTTGTATTGGGGATATCATATTTTGAGGGGGCCTCACTTAAAAAGTCAAAATTTGCAAATAACACACCCCCCTAATTTTACAATGGTCCTTTTACGCTCTTAAACTATTAGCCTTTATAGAGGAGGGCTATCATTACAAAATTTTAGGGAAAAAAAATATTTAGGAAGATATGACACAGACAATTTTTAATATCGATTGTATATTGCACTGCCTCTTAAGCCCTCGCTACTGAAGGGTTGACTTATTACCCCTTCTAATTTTTCAGCCCCTATAAACCAAAACCCCCTTTTTTGACAATGCAATTGTCAAATTGAACCTTTTTTGTGCTGTCCTTTTTGATGAAAGGTAAAGTGGTATGAGACCAAACTGATGAAGGGTGGAGTTGCAACCACCCCTCCTTCTGGAGATGGGTCTAACACTCCTATTACAACATAGGAATATGAGGACTTTGGATCTTACTATTGTCCTCGTCTTCTATGATACCCAAAAGTCAATTTTCACTAAAACATTAGCATAAAACCAGCTTTCATGTGTTTTGGTTTTTTTGATCGAACAACGTGGCAAATGACTAGTTTATATCTCAGAGCGTTGTAGTTGCTCTAATCATGAGTCAGTAATTGCAAAATATAAATTTTACCACCTTATTCATTGTTTCAACTTTATCTATGACGTCCATAGTGATGTCATAATGGGAAATTTTTGTACTATTTTTGGATATAATACGAAAATATAACCTAAGATATCCTGTTTAATCAATTTGTATGTAATCGGATTGCTCATAAAAAAGGGGGGCTCAATGGGCCCCCATGAAACCCTTTGCTGTTGTAAGTATTTTTTAACCAAAACTCTGGCCATTGATGGATTTCATCAACATAACCACATAACAGAAAAATGAAAATTCCCACGCCGACAAATGAAAAAAAAAAACACTTTCCCCGGTAAGGACTTTTTTTCCATACAATTTGGTTAATAATAGGATAATCTAATACAAACATTTTCATTTCTGAATACCATTGATATGTACCTACAAGTAACGATTAAGGACATAGTCCTATCAAAATGATGCTTATTTATGCTAATCAGCACAAAACGCCATGCCGATATGTCGCAACTGATATTTAGGCATTCTAAAATTTAGTCAAAATTAATTTAGCGTTACCGAGTGGTAGACGAGAGTTTCCTTACCTCAATTTAAAAATGTTCTTTTATATCGGAACTCTTTTGTCATTTTTATATAAGCGTGAAAGAGAATAATGCTTAATTGGCAAAATGTGTGCTAAGAATCCGGGACAGAATTTTTTCTTACTTTTCCCTATGTGCTTCGAAATTCATACAGTTCATCCTCACTCCTATACTCCATGAACCGAACACTATAATAATTGTAATCCTTTTTGATCAACATGGACTAATGTTCTAATATTTATGTAGTGGCAACGTTATATTTTTGCGGTCTTTTTCTTTATGGCAACCATACTCAAGTCTCTCATCGCTAGACTGCTGACATCTAAATAGAGCCCATGGCACACAGTCTCGATTTTCATTCAATTTGTCTAAAATGTGATCCAATTTCCAGCCAATATATAGCAATACACCTGTCGTTTCTAATATTTGGTTGGTTTAAGGTTCTAAACGATTCTGTAACACTGCGAGCCAAACTCGTTTATCTATGTCAATTCTAAAGGGATACAATGGTTTCCATTAAAAAGGGTATTATAACAATAAATCATAACAAGCCTTTATTATTTGCATATTCATAGGGAAGATGCATGCAAAATCTAATTTGGGACCCAGTTTTGAGCAAAGTGTGACAAATTAAAGATTGGGTACGGCATAGAGAAATGTTTCCACGTACTCAATTCAATCATTCTATCTACCGTCG
Organism: Ophioderma brevispina; assembly: GCA_023653785.1. Classification (NCBI taxonomy): domain Eukaryota; kingdom Metazoa; phylum Echinodermata; class Ophiuroidea; order Amphilepidida; family Ophiodermatidae; genus Ophioderma; species Ophioderma brevispina. Next base: position 9,803 of record JAMKCH010048809.1, read on the forward strand.
CCTTCGTTATTGGACAACAGTTTTTTTACAGTCCTTTCTCAAAAAAGTACAATCAGAAAAATGTTAAATCTGAAATTCCAAAATAAGTAGTTATTATGGCATAATATTAAAGAACAAATCCAGGCTTTCCAATGGGGTTTGTTTTAATCTCATTTGCTTTAATTTGTCAATCCAGGATATAGTCAATTTACTGCGATACAGCAAAATCGATTTTGTGGCCACTTTATGCATGGGCAGAGTTGTTTCGCGTAGTATATCATGCTGTCTTGAAGCTCACAAAGATTGCAACTTGACAAAGAAACAATACACAGGATAAAAGTAAACAAGGAGCCTAGTTTTATCGACACAAGTTTTAATAGCCAACATAAATCTGTAAATGATAAAAATATCTTCTTTTCATAATAATAAACATACAAATATTTCTTGCATGTCAATGAAAATGGAGCTTTGAATGCCAATAGGAATGTAATTGAAACCAAACATAAACACTCCAATCCAAAGAAATGGTGTAAAAAATATTGCACTATCTTTGTGATTTACTAATGTTTAAGTAAATAAAAATTTGTAATTGGAAAAGCCATACGTCACTGTTGTAATCTTTAGAGTTTCTTTATGAAGTTAATCCTTTGTAAAGAATGTCATATCTGTTCAATGTTTAACAATTCTTTCCCCGTTTTCAATAAACCAGAAAGTGGCACAAAACAGATCGGCGTTAAATTTTTTTTCATGGGGGAGTGGGTGGGGTTGATGAAAATTAAGAATGAAACGGGTTTTGCTGAAATGATAAAAATCACTAGCACAAGTGGCGCGCAAAGCGCGCTAAAATTTTGACATTTCGAAGCTAATATCATTAAATGTACTTGTAATTAGAACAAAATCATGCAGAATTAAACTCACCATGTAATGTCTGGGTAACAGGTACGCAAGCATTTTACCTCGTCACTTGAGCCCATTTTTTGTACAATCCACCCGAGAGGAATTTCCTTATGTACAATACGGATTGTTCTTTTTATTAAAGCAATATTAGCACATTTTTTTGAAGGGCGCCCCCAATTTTTTTAAAAATTGTTCGAGATTTTTACACGGTGATGGGTAAATGGCTCGAAAATTACTGTGAATGGTAAGCTCAAAATGTCTATGTGTAACAAAATGAGCAGGAATTTGTACTAGAATTACTATTATAGGGTACCCAGATATAATTCAACGGCTGCTGGAAACGGCCTCCAAGTGAAAATAGCGGGAAATAGCGCCATGTACGTGTCTACGCTCATCCATTAGTTCGGGCAAGTTCAAGTTAGAGGTTATTTTACCATTTCATCATGGACGGAACATAAACGTAGCATTTCAGCTCTGCCGTTAAGTCAATCTGGGATCCCAATCTCTAATTACAAAATCGCTTATTTGTGATAAATACACGCATTATTTAGCTTATCGTTCGCAGCGTATAGTTTTCATAGACAATTACCAACGTAACGTGCAAAAATATCCAAATTTGAAAAAAATGGGGGCGCTCTTCAAAAAATGTGCCAATACTTGCTTTTAATGGAAAGGGAAGGACGTAGCTATTATTGGTACACTGAAATCAAGTGAATCAGTGGTATTCTGACGCCATACTAGGCTGTTGGTGGTTCCTTTCCCAAAGGATCACCTGGACACTACCTTACAGGGTTGCGTGTTTGTTTTTTGGACGAAAAAGAGCGCAAAATGGTGCCAATGACTTTA
>JAMKCH010048810.1:0-14687 GCA_023653785.1 Ophioderma brevispina
GGGCTCACCCGAGTTGTTGGACCCATGCATACAGGTTCACTGTGGGCCCATAGGGGGCTTTCATGGGCCCAAAGCTGGCGCAAATTCAAAATTGATTTATTGCACCCTCTTTGCACGTGGAACATTAAGTGGCCCACAAATGGGTGTGATGAAAAACACACAAATGTATGTTTGTTTGTGTATCAAGCGCTAAACATCTCCAAAAGATGAGAATAATATAGCTGAGTGCAATTTTGAAACAAGAATTGGTTTACGTTTTAATTTATGAAAGGTTTATTTTTAATATGCTATGATTTCTATGGGTTTTCAAAATATTACAGTCTGTACACCATCCGTTCTCTAAAAGGTGTCATCAAAATGGTAAGTGATGAAAAGTAACTAGATACAGTTATTATAGGGTTGTCTGAGAATTAATTTATTAAAAAAAAATACTTAAAAATAAACATTCTGTCAAAATTTGCATTTTACGCAGAAAAAATAACCGGTCATCGAGACCACACCCATATGGGTGAGCCACTGTGGAAGCCCACTGTTAGCCCATACCCACCATCAACCCACATGGCGGCACCATATAAAAACCCTTAAAACCCCATGTCCTAGATCCCACACCGACCCTTGAAAAACCCACAATGGACCCATGTGGGGGTTGCCCAATTGTAACCAAAGCAAATATACCACGATAGCCCACAGGGATCCACCCTGGGTGCCCCACTTGAGCCATGCCCACATTAAGTGCCCACAGAACTTGGCCATGTTAAACCAATGTGCGGCCCCAGAAGGGCAATGTTGAATGGGATTAATGAGGGTGGGGGGGGGGGGGGGGGAGTAGGTATAAGTAGTGAGTAGGAAGTATGTTAAAGTTAAGCCGCCAAATTTGAGGAGTTGGTTGAACATCTAGTACTTTAATGCTAAACTTTTCATTTTTAAGTTAATTTTGGCTTTCTGACATTTGACCTAAAATTCTGGTAAAAACGATTGGTTTGTGTGATTTTAGACAACATTAAAATTTTACTTATACTTAGTACGAATTTTTGCGCGGGCGCCGTGCATAGAAGGAATGCGCTGGGAATGTTGCCGGGAATGTTGGTACTTATTTGGTACGAATTGAGACTGAAATCACGTTCACGAATTCACGGGGAGGTTCGGCATTGAAAATTTATGGGAGTTTCAGCCCCCTCCAATTAACCGTGTACATTCAATAGCCTGGTTGGCGAGGGTTAAATGAAATGCAGCATTGCAATTATGATGACAATGTCTCGATATTGTCAAAAGGAGGGGCTGCTAGATAGAAATGCATTGTGACGATATGACCCCCTCCTTTTAAGTTTTCGACTGGACTTGAACACCCACTACTCAAAGGCCCGTTATTCAGAAAATATACTGACGGTTTTCGAAAAATTCTGACTGACGGGTCTTTGAATAACTGGCCGTTTTAACACATAACAACCCACTAATAAGACTTCTGAATACGGGCCTTCTGAGTAACGGGTTTTCTGGTGACGCAGAAGGACCCATAATCAAAAACCCTGTCAGTCAGAACAAACATCTGAGTAGCGGGTCTTTTAAATAAAATCCAAAAAGCGCACTATTCAGAAATCCCTTTATTCAGAGAGCCGCTATTCAGACAATTCTGAATAGTCAGGCCTTCTGAGTGTGGTTTTTTCTGAATATGGGTCTTCTTGAGTAGATAGGGCTTCTGATAATTTACCTACAACCAAAGTGGGTCCTAGAGGGATTCTCTTCGGTGTATTGTCTCAGTTTACCGCCCGCCTCCGTTCCAAGGTGTTCGCCAGCCCCTCTAGCTGCCAGGACGTCTCCGCGCTGTTAGTAAAGGGGATGTGATGCGCCTGCCATTATCGATACGCGGGGCTCTGATCCCACCTTCTTCCAGGGGGGCCGGCCAAGATAGCGTCGTTTTTTCCGTTCCCATAGGTTTAGCACGTAGTCACGAAAACTTGACCAAATATTCTAAAGTCGAAAATATGTTTATATCCATATTTTTTCCACTCAAAATCAGGGGGCGTTGGAGTTGGCAGACATAACTCAGTGGTAAGTATTTTTTTTTTTGTATGATAATGGTACAACGGGATCCATTTTGAAACGTGCAGGTTACTGACCTCAAGTTCAATCGCAGGGTCACTGCTATTTATAGCTGCGGATCATGTACCAGGCCCGGTACCAGTAGCCTATGCACCACCGTGGAATGATTGGTTTATCTTGCATGTAGGAATCCTCTCATGTCCGGTCATTTAAAAACATTTGATGCACCGGACTAAAGCAAGGCAATTTAGATCGGTTGCGGCTCTGTACGGGAATTCCCACTGCCACTCGATGATATATTTATAAACTCGCACAGTGAGCGTCAATTCCGGTCACGTGGCAGGCTCGGTTCCACTGGGGTAAACCCCTGTTCGGCAGTTTTGCGCCTTATGAATTGAAGTTGCCGACCAAAGCATGCCTTCTCCTCACCATCAGAGGTCAGGGGGAAAATGGAGCCTTTTTCCAACCTCAAGCAGTTTAACAAAGACTACGGCCATGATGCGTAGTGTGGTGTGATGGAGACGCTGGCTGCCATGGCCGAAGTTCATCAGAAAGGCTCGTGTGGCGCTACACTAGAGTTACAAGACGCCTGCCTACACATTCCGTGCACAGGTCCTCGCAGACTATGGCTTTTTGTTTGTGTTTTGCCGTGAGAGGGAGAATAGTAAGCAGATAGGACAGAGATTGTAAGAATTGTGCATTTTCTTATAAAAAGCATGATGAATGAAACTGGCATAGGTTTAAACTTACAAATATACTGATTATTTTACGATATGGAACCACGTCACGGTCAAATCATTCTTTCAAGTCAAACAAGGTCATTTGGGGGTCATCTGAGGTCATTTTTACCTTTATTTGATAAATACATCATTTTTGCATTTAATACCCTAATCCCTTGGTTACCAGGTTGAATAGTGTTGTATATGGATTAACTACATCAGATAATGAAATTAAAACACTATACTCCGTACAAAAAAAATCACCTTTTCACATTTATAGGCATATAAGTATGAAATGTTCTACTTACGTTAACAGTGTATGAGGTCAGTTTTTCCTGATTCATGTACAAACATTTACTGATGTGAATGTAAACTCTCAATCTTTTAGTCCTTACTAGGACCTTTCATCCTGGGTTAGACCCAAATCTTTTGTTTTTGCATTGGCCAAGGAATTCCATACTAGGAGACAGTGTTGACGACTTGACAATAATGAAGTAAAAAAAGAAATGATAGGAGATATTAAACCAGCTATAATGCAAATGATCAGTTTCTCACTTATGATGACCTTGTGTTTTAATACACCGCAATTTTCAAGGTTGAGACTTTGGACATGTTTTTATGTTTTCTGATCAATAGCAAATTATGCAATTGGAAAATGTGGATGATTATGGTTTGCCACGACCCGCCCATTGTACTAATGAGTGTTTTGCCTCATAAAATTCAAGTTCCTTAAAATGTGTACCGCTGCGGTGGTGTGTTTCTTACCTGGCTATTTTGACCTGTACCCCCTTACTTGATCCAAATCTATGTATTTATGCCCCTAATCTACTAACGGGACACAGGCAATATATTTCCCCTTTAAAATGTTAACCACCATAGTGTAAAATGATATATAATATTAAAAAATGTGGTTTTGGTGGATTAAATGTGATTTGACTTGTTTGTAGCATTGACAGAATGATCCCCCATTGAGCTATGTCCCTGTGTATCTTCAATTACATGTTCATGGTTATGATATAAAGGGGCATTTTTGTGAAACACCCCCCCCCCCCCCCCGATTTACCTCGAAAAAGTTTAGATATGATCTGAACCGTTGTCCCTGGTAGTAGTCCATGTGTACCAAATTTACATGAAAATGTGGTTCGTATCTGTAGAAAATTTGCAATTTGATTTCTCATGACGGACAGAAATTAAGCACAATAGCCTATGGGATCGGGGAAACAAGGCATTGCTCGAAACACAAAACCCAGAAGCTCGGGATCAACTCAAAATTTGTGAAGAAGTTTACTTTGTGAATTAAAATGGAGTTGCTTGATCTCTAAATGTAAACGAGTGAAAATTTCACTCCTTTAAGAATAAACTCTTATAAACCACTCCAAACAAGTGGTTTGTAATTTCAAAAGTGGGAATTTCCACTCAAAAGAGCACATAACACTCCAAAAAGAGTGGATTTCCTCTTTGAGGAGTTAATGAAGGGACAACACTTTTGAGGAATTAATTAAACGAACGAAGGACAACACTTTTGAGGAGTTTTAAACGAAGGACAACACTTTTTAGGAGTTAAACAAGGGACAACACGAAAACGAGTGGAAATCTATTTTTTTTATTTTTTTTATTTTTTTTATTTTTTTTATGACAACATCATTTTTGTATGGTTTGGCAAGGGAGTTTCTCACACTTTTGGGGGAGTGAAATTTTCACTTGTTTACATGTAGAGAGTGTCGAAGTCGCAAAATTGACCTTTAATGTATTGAAGCTTAATTAAGGGGACATTTTCCAGAAAAATAATTCCCCCCCCCCATTTTTTTAAACAACTTGACCAATATAGTAATAGTATAGTTAGTATAGGGAATAGCCAAAAAGCCATCTTCCATGTAATAATATGCTTTGGTTTTTCTGTCGTGCATGACAGATAACCAAGTATACTTGTTTATGGGGCTGATCAGGACAGCAGGCAAGTTCACACCTTATCTTTTTTGGTTTTCTTTTCTTTGTTCAATAAACCTTCGAAAAGTGCTCGCGTTTCGTATTCCACAACAAAGTGTAAATTTACAGAGATTGTATCCTTCAAAATCTCCTGTGGTCTCTGTGAACAAAGAAGACCGATTTTGATTTGAGTCGAAATCGGTAGTCCCAATTAGATCCATGAAATGTTTACACGTTGGATAGAGTTATGCAACCTTGTGGTTCCTGGTCAAATTTAATAACAAGAGGGAGCATATAGGCCTAGATTTATTTTGTACTATTTTTTTCAAAAAACAATGCAGTGTTTGTGTTTTTAATGAACAATCCCAAATCAAAACTAAGTTCTTAACATTGCAATTCATTTCTAAACATGTTAGGAAATTCAAATGCGGAGAACAGCTTGAAGACTATAGCTTAGGTTATTCTTTATCATGTTTATGTAATGCGGCTATTGATATTCGCTACATTTTGCTGTAATAAAGGTGCTTGTTCGAGTTATGTTCGATTTATCGTGTTGTCTACTTAATATGAGAAGGCATGGTACTGCATAGACTCATCGCCAAGTATCATGGAAAACAAACTTGTGGTTTGGTTGGTATATATAAGTGATAATGCACTTGAATTGCAAAGTTCTATTCTTTCTGGCAACATTAAGGGTTAAACAATTAAAAGTAGCAGATGTTGCCTATATCTGAGAAAGAAATGGATTAAAAACTGAGAGTCTCAGGACGACAAGGAGCAGATTACGGCCTTTTAAGCGAAAGTGTACAATTTCCAGGTACGTTGGGGTCCAAAAACGATCGCGCGATCGGACTGATATTGTTGTTGATTTTGAGCTTATTTGTTTTGGAATAATTTTTAGAAAGCACTTTTAAACAATCAAATATGTGTCATTAAGGAAATTGCCTCCCCAATTAAACAACTTCTCTGTAAGTGACTAAGCCAAAAACGGTTAGTGTTAGGGATGGTGTTTAAGCACCCTGGGTTGCGGTCATAGAGAAACTTAGGCTATAGAGAAAACTTAGGATTTCTCTGTAGGCCTATACCAAGCATGATGCACCTTTAAAAATGCCTCGTCAAATATGATATGACACTGTATTAGTCAAATTTGACTGGAAAACCTGGCAAAATTGACCAGAATAATAGTCATATTGCAAGACTCTCTGCTCACATTTACCCGGTTTGAGTCCAAATTTTGGACTAGAAAAAACGTGTAGATCCTATTTTACTCGACACCTAGTCAAAGTGACACGATGCAGTAACGTTAAGAGGTGTATATGACACTATGACTCTCATAACCTTGTATGGTTCATTCTTAAACGGTCAGATGAGAAAAATAGTAAATGCGCCCAAATGCCGACATGACACTGTTTGAAAGTGTAATAGGAGGAGCAACCAGTATGTGGAATGTGTAGACAAATTTTGTAAAACAGTATGGACTCAATATCCTATTATCATGCACAGTTGAACAGTGTTTAGAATTCAATTGCGTCTCTTTACGAGTTTCAAACTCATTGGTTTTGATTACAGCCTTCTATCACGAATGCCACACGAGATGACTAGCTAGAACAAACTTTTTTTCATGCAGAATTTGATTGAAATCTTTGTGACTTCAACGAAACAAAACAAAACGGCTCAGGTACTAATTGGATTACACGCTTTATTCCGTGTTCGTACAATTTTACACTCTGACGGAACAAAGCGTGTAAATCCAATGGTGCAACTGAGCCTTGTTCTTTTCGTGTAGTCGAATATAATAAGCTGCTGTCCCAAAAAGAATACATGAAGATTTAATTTTGACATCAATTAAAAATATTTGGCAGAGACATGTGCGCTAACAGGGTCAAAGGTCACATAAGATCATTTAGAGTCAAATGATGTAACAACCCATAAGGGTCTTGGGTCAGTGATTCTTTTGACTGAGTCAATCAGTCAATATACGTATCAGCAGGATGGAACTAGTGAGCGATTATAAGAGAAATTACACAATAGCATTCAAGGGGAATACCAGTAGAAAAACATGAAATTACATTATCACTGGATATGACCCTTGACCTAGATCTGTATCTCACACAAGATGGTGGTTTACTTAATTTGCCATTATAATTTAATTCTCTGAGGACCACCACCACTTCCCCTACGTAACTGTCTGTGATTGGCATATTATATTAATTTCCAAATTGTATCATTTGCGGACATAGGCTAAGCTTAACACCCCTTATTGATTAAAAACACCCTTTTTTTTATATACATTAAACACCCCTTTATATACAGTAAAACATTATTTTCAAGTTTAATTGTCTCTTTTCATGCATATTGTGGCTATTTTAGAAGTAGTTGAAATCTTTAAGTATTTGACAAGCATTTGACCTGTCATGACCTCTGCGTGACCTGAACTTGACCTTATTAGGTGGTTCCATATCCATATTTGTTTTCCAAATAACCTATACCTCTTTCATGCATATGTGGCTATTTTAGACCTAAATCTGCCATCTTTTTAATGTATTTTGACACATTTGACATTTTGTGACCTCTAGGTGACCTGAACTGACTCCTGTTTAAGTGGTTCCATATCTTCCATTGTTTTTTCCTACTTAATTCTCTACCTTTTCCTGGCATATTGTGGCTATTTGAGACCTATTCGCATCTTTTAATGTATTTGACCTTAATTTGACCTTTTGGGACCTCTAGGTGACTGAACTTGACCTGTGGCAGGTGTTCCATACCAATTGTTTTCCAATTTAATTCGTACCTCCTGCCAATATGATGCTTTATAACAAAATGCACAATTCTTACCACTATCTGCGAACTAGGAGGTTTACCACTTCAACGACCCTGTCCCTTGGTTCTCGAACGCGATCCCAGACAACCTTTCACTCTGGTAGTCACGGTGGTGTTCGAGTTACTGAGATGGAAAAGTTGAAAACTATTTGTCTCAGGCCGATTGGCCCTGGATGGTCTGGAAAGCTTTGTCGTGGTCCGGGGACACCCATGCTTTATCTTTCTAGTATGTGAACAAGTAGCCTTTGCACGCGGGCCGCACGTCCCACAATTTGGGGCCCTCCTCTTGTGTCGGCCTTGGTGAGACCCAGTAGTCTTGTGTTACAGACATTGCGTAACTATATTATTATAGGAAAGAAACTACGGGGGTATATCAGTCAAAAGGACCAAATTGGTACAAGTATGTAACTTCAGCGAAATCTCACCCTCCGAATATAGCCCGGAAACCCATCCGAACGAAATAGCCCGGTGTCATAGACCAGTTTTGTAGTACATTTCTCCTCGTCGAGGGAGAAATTTTCACCCTGAACGCTGACGTCCAAATTAGGAATGGCTAGCCAATGAATTGACAATGGAATGAGATCATCAATCCACTTAAACATAGAGGCTGGAAGAGCGTCTGAACCCTTTCGACAAGTGATAAGTCTAGACAGACCACGGACACCACTGAGACCGGATGCGCACTTTGTGATGCAAGCAGCGTACGAGCGAGACCATAGGGCGGCTAGCATTGTTACATACCAAGGATTTAAAAGGTTGACGTTATATGGATTTGACAATATCTTTTATATTACAAATAAACGTTATTGTAAAATCAAGGGTATGTTAAACTAATATTTATAACTTTCTTTGTACGGATTTTAAGAAAAGGAAAAAAGTACGTGGTGGTCTCCACACGTAAGAAAGCCACGTAGTAAGGAAGGGTAGGGAAATAATTGGACCCCCAATTACCGAAATAACGAAAATGATTTCGCATTTGCCTAAAAATTTTGGCCCTAACATACCACCGCCCCTCAACGTACATTTCTGTTCTGTCATATGTCTTTGATTTTTACCAACAAATGAACTTTAAATTTCCCCCTCTGACAAGTGACTCCTCGTGCCTCTGGGGGAACGGGGGTGGGTGGCACGTTTAAGATTTGCTGTTTAAAAAGAGGGCTGTTTAGAGTGCTGGAGTTTAAGTTTTAAACAACATTGTTGTATAACGTTTCCTAAACACGGTTGTGATACGTTTTTTAAACAAGGTTGTAACCAGTTTTAAACAACTCGCAATATTTAACCAACTGCTTTTTTACCCTGTCAAACTTGGTTAAAATCCAATTAAACAACTTACTTCAAATTTGGAGCAGAGGGGAAACTTTTGGAGAAACCATCCAGTATTTTACAGATTTGTATGATGTCTCGTTGACGTCAAAGGTCAGAAATTCCACCTTAAACACAAACAAAGTAGCCTTGTGCACAAGTGATCTGAAGTTTATACTATAAACACAGAGTTTAATGATTTTAATCAGATTGGTTCAAGATTTGGTATGGTCCAAAACAATATTACATGTATACACTTAAGATTTATATATATTTTACTTCACTAATGTTCCAAGATTTAAAAAAAAAAAAAATCAGCAGACAGTTCATCAGCTTTCAAGCTCCTTTGGTTTCCAAAATTTTATCCAATCCTGGAACCATCTAACCATTATTGTAGATTAAACTAGCTATAACTATATTGTATAGCTCCTGGTTACTACGCTGGCAATCAACCTCTCCAATATCCTCTCCTTATGTAAGGATTTCACAACTAAATTCCCCTATCTCGAATAATAATCATTACAGCATCACTCGTGCAAAAAAAAATATAATCATGCATCGGCCAATTGGAATTCACATAAAGTACATCATCTGCCATTGCATCATCTTACATAAATCACATCATAGGAAAACCAAAATTTGCCAATCTGATTTGTCTCAAGCATAAGAAACAAGTGACTCGTTTCTAAATTTACATCTGTAATTCCCATTCACCGTCTCTAGTTGTAAACAAACCTGGTCGATGAATCAGTTTTTTACAAACAACACTAGGGGGAATTCCACTTTTCCGTTTGTATAGTAAACAAAGTCCGTTTTCCGTGAGAAGAAATCTTTCCTCAAATAAAATGAGAAATAAATATTTTAATCACAAAAGGAGGCCAATTATACATGTTCGTCCCCTTCTCGCCTTTGCAAACAATCTGGCTATAATCTTTTAACATGTTGTGGTTATTCACATACAGTTTAACATGTAAATGTTGCACTTTTTATAATGTTCTTGCATTCCTGCTTCAGTCCCATTTACAAGTTGTAATAATAAATTTCTGATAAAAATTTAGGCAAATCTGGACAAGGCATGCCAAGACATTTCTTTTCCTGTGATATTTGTTAGGACAAGATTATATTATTGTAGAGTTAAACTCCATGACAAGTCTCTGATTTCTATGTTTCATATTGGGATGAAAGTCAACGGATTGTGATCCGTGTTCACTAGACTGGGTTGCACTGTGTACTCAATAACTTCACACATTTTGCAATGACAATGCAATGCAAGACATTCTTTCTAAATTGCTAGAGGGTAGTTTTTCTGATGTTTGTTCACACTTCTTGAGAAATAACATATAGGATAATCTACATCATTTTCATCTGCTTGCATGAGAACTCCACCACAGTTTACATTCACATGGCTATCAACTGTCAATTGAATTGTTTCTGAACCCGTCTGTGCCGCAATTATCAAAACTGGCGCATTCATCAAAATAGACTCGATTTTCACAAATGCGTGGTTGCATTGCTCTGACCACACAAATTTTGCATTTTTCTTCAGAAGGTTGGTCAGTGGACACGCAATTTCTGAGAAAATTTTGACAGTATTTTGGTATACCCGACATACCTAGGCTAAGAGATATAATGAGATCTTCTTTAGTTCTGTGGTGTGAGGAATTTCTCAATGCTTCAACTTTTGCTATGATTGGCCTAATTTGACCTGTCCTACAACATGCCCACGTATGTGACATTTGCATGGCAAAATTCCATTTTCATCAGATTCACAGTCAAACGGGCCTGAGATAATTCTCAAATAACTGATGGAGCTGTCTTATGTGTTCTTCCCATGTTCACTGTACACACGGAGATCATCGAAATAGGCTTCACAATTTTCTTTGTCCTGCGACTATCTGTTCACTAATCTTTGAATGTTGGCGGCAGAATTTTTGATACCAAATGTATCTTTTTGTATTGGTATCGGGCGTACAAACGGCTAACATTTCTTTCGCACGGTCCGTGAGGGGAACTTGCCAATACCCCTTTAACAATAAATCATGTGCTAAGATTTCCAACTCCATCTATGCAAGGCATCAATCCGTGAGATCTGATAGATCGTTTGGAACAGAGGTTGGACTTCCCGAAAATCTGTGACAAAACCATGAACCACGGTTTGGGGAACCAGAATACAGGGAGAGCTCCAATCACTATTGCTCTGCTCATTATTATTTCCAAGTAACATTACTGATCACCTCAACCCTAATAAGGATGTTGTTTATCGGATCTGAGTCACCTACATCAATGTCATGGTTTATGACTGTGTCTCCACCATGGGCACATCAGGAATTGTTTTCCCCACTTTTGGAATTAATTCTTTCAATTCCAACTTGTTACTTTCTGGGAGATGACCAAGTTTCTTGTCCAAATTGGCAATTATGTCAGATTTTTCAACTTTACCCATAATCATTTTTCTTTGTTTACAGTGCTGTCTTGATCAGCTACTGACTCGGTGATGTCATAATTTGCATTCTTATCACTATTTACTGGCTGACACGCACAGGCAGGCTTAATAGTATCATCTCTTTCATTATACGCTTTGGAACATATTTATGTGACATAACTGTCGAATTTTTACGTCTACCTGATGTTTTGATCACATGGTCATGTCTCTCACTTTGTTTCTCACTCATGATTGGTCCCGAATACTTGGCTTGCAAAGATGCCCTTGTATTGGAACGTGCCAAAACTTTTGAATACTCCTTTTCTGGCATCTTTGTCATACCATTTTTTTTTTTTTTTTTTAATTTTTCTATTTTTTACCCATTTTGCAAAATTTCTGTGGCTTTTGGAGACACCTATCTAACAATTCACAAATCAGGAGTTTTCACAAACCACTTTCTTCAGTAGTTTCCAGGTGGTCCCCTGACTTTGTGACAAACACCAACTCAACTAGACTAAATCCAAATGACTCTTGTAACCAGTCCTCCCTGGTGGCAAATAACAGGAAGTGAACTCCCGTCATCCCAATCCTTCTCAATTCCAACAATAGGTTTGATCATTGTTTTTCAATGTTTGGTGGTACTTTCTCTCGGCCCCCTGGGATTCTTGTGGTATGCTGAAGAAAACTGTTCTGGGATTCCAAACTGGCCCAAGCACAAACCAAAGCTCTCCATTGACGCCTGTATAGAAGAGTCTAGTGACAAGTCACCGACGCTGAATTCGCGCATGTGTAGACTTCGGGTGACTGACCTAAATAATACACACAATCAAAGTTTGTACATTGTACGTGTCATGCAAACCCATGCTTGACCGCGGCCCACCAACACGTTCCGCGCATATAAATTATGACAGCAATCAATACTCCCATTGCAAGTCCCCAGTTCAAACTTGTTCCAGTGCCGGAAAAATAGCCGATGCCATATTTCCATTGTCCCTTATTTCAAGTGAATGCACTCACCGTGCAATGATGACACTGTGGTTCAGGAATGATCTAAGTAATACCGACCCAGATAGTACATCTCACTCGTCACATTATATCGCGCATATCTACGATTATGTAGGAGTACTGTTTCAACCCTCAATTTCCGCGATTGACTCGGTGGCGCAACGTTACAAACCTAAAACAACAAACCAACACTCAACACGAAGGTCTTATTAAATCGTTTTCGTTTTCAGGCTTCCGATAGCGAGACCATAACCGGATTTTCATTATATTGCGCATATAATTTTGATCACGTGAGGTCTAAAAAGTCTCTCGAACGTCATGAACAGACATTGAGGAATTTCCAAAATCTCCCCAAGCGGTATCAGAAATATGACGCCACCATTCAGTAATGAGCGGCGCTCTTCATTGAAATTTGATTGAAAGAAGTGTGTACGTCCAAGACTGGTTGGAACAAACCTGACATGAAATTGATCCTTGATCGACTGATTGATTTTGGAAGGCCTACTCGCGTGAAAAACTTGTTAGAGCTTTCACAACAAGAGTAAAGCCTTAGCAAATCTTGTGGAGTACACATGATGGCAGTAAATACTGATTTCTTTGCCTTGGTCGTTGAAATTGGTCCTACGCAATCTTTAAGAGACCCTACCAAATGGCTAATCAGATGCTGGTGTTGGTTGCAAGTGAGCAGTAGGAATTTTCTGCTTGGGCTTGCCCACCAATTTGAACATGCGTGGCAATTCTTCATACTGAGACACACAAATCTTTTCTGAGTGTAGGCCACAAAAACTGACTTCTCCCTAATCTAATATTGCTGGCCAGTGTTTTCTCACACCAAGTGTCCTGGCCATTGGACTATCAGGGCTTATGCCTACACTTCCCCTATGACCTCCAAATTCCTCTAAATTGGCGAAAAAAAGTATCCTCTAATTTGGGACCCAAGTCATCCTCGACGCTCTTCCCATCTTCCTATTGTATGAGCAGTTTCTGGTCTTATCACCTGCTCACTGTCTTCCCTGTGAGGCTTTTTCTGGTCATTGACCTCGTTACTGCACATGCTGGGAACATTTCAGTTTCCTCCTCAACTTTAATCCACTGTACAGGGCACTGGGAACTATGGGATCGGGAGAGTACTTTTTCCCCTGCCAAGGCCCAAATCATCCCTACCAACATGGATAACCCTTTACTGGGAGCTCTTCTGCCTACCCAATGGTGAGAGTTCCAGAAACCAAGTCGATTTAAAAATTCATTTTGTGTTAGATGGGTACACTACTAAATCCAACCTAACCCTTGAATAAACTTGAACTAGTTCCTGTGGAACTTTCATCCAAAACTCAAAAATGGAGTGCAATCTTTCGTATGGGCTTTGGATCTAAAAAACTATCACCTGCAAGTGACACAAATCCCTCCAAAAAAAACAAACGGCTAAGTCATCCCTTAGTTTTTCTGTGTCAATTCCGTTTGGGTGAATTTCTTTTTTTTGAACAGGAGAATTGAACTTTTGACCTCAAAGTAACTGCACGACATATGTTTTGACTCACGTTTGGCTCCCCCCTCCCTCTTTTTTTGGGATACCGTGGACTTTGTATTCCGATCTTTTTCAGTGATTGCTTCAAATATTATAGACTTTTTCATAAGCATTTTTTTTATTAAACTACTAATTTTTCTTTGCTCCCCTTTTCATGGGAACCTGACTGGGATTTCCCCTCAGTGCTATCATGAGGACGCCTTTGTTAGAACCCGACTTATGTTTATTTCTTGTACCTAATAAATTCTTCTTGGCTAGGCCTTAGTATTACTCCAAATTTATGTTTCAAAGCATAATCATCGCCTTTATGTAGGCAGTTCAGTACCTATTACGTAATCGGTGACCGATCGACTGCACTGAACGCTGTGTGTGTGGTGTGTAGAGAGCAAACAACACAGTCGACAGAAATCATCAATTTTAATTCAAAATAATGCTAATCCCAATGTCATTCCCGCTCAATATGTTGCCGCAGCATATCTTCCCTCTAACTTCCAAAACGGAATTGAAAAATATGAGGTGGTTTGGTTAACTGCGCTGCAATACCTTGATAATTCCTCTCCAAAATGAGCAATTTTTTTCGAGCAGCCTTTCAACGCACCATGTGAAACGCAATGGTAAACATAACCACTAACCAACTCCGCATGGCACCACTTTTTGATGAGTTTTAGCAATTTAAGTTGACTAACGTGGACTGACGAAATGTGTAAATCGGCGCGTTGCGACTGGTTACATACAGGCCTTCCGAGTGTGGGTTTTGGAAGTTCAGATGACAAGCTACAGCTGGGCGTTTGTTTGATTGTGAATCAGATGCGTGTTTCCTTAGATATGGATTTTGAAATTCAAGATTTTTTTTTCTCCACAACGAAAATTTTAATTTTTTCCAGAAATCAACAAGATGTACTAGATTACAACATATTGATCAAAGATT
>JAMKCH010048811.1:0-11287 GCA_023653785.1 Ophioderma brevispina
TCCAAAAATTCATGGGCACCCTTCTTGCATTGGTATAATGAATATAGGCAGGAATTAGACAGGAGTGGAGTTCAAGTGCGAGAGATGAGATGATGATGATGATGAGATTGATGATTGATGCTGATGATGATGAGGCTGATGATGATGATGATGACGATGACGATGAAGTCGACGACGACGTTCGACAGTGTGCTTCCGCGCTACAAAGTGCCTATTTTGTGTTTAAACAACTTAATATTGATTTCATAAGTGTAAATTTTCCAATACATAAAATTTAGAAGACACGTTAACTAGAAAAAAAATTAAAAATTGTGAACAATGTTAAATACGTTTCATATAGGGTTACGCGCTTTAGATGATACATAGGGTGGGCTTACATTTCAAGTGGAAATAGCCGAATTCCAAATGGCAGGACTTGCTCTCGAAAACCGCGAAACTCCCGCTTCTAAGGCGAGATCTTTAACTTAAGCCAATTCGCTATTTACATTACGATGATATGATGATGAGGATGATCTGATGATGATGATCATGACATGATGATGATGATTGATGTGGATGATGATTATGACGATGATGATGATTGAAAGCCATCTATCAAACCGCCAGATATAAAATTGGGTATAGCTCTACAAGTTTTATAAAAAACAGTGTAAAACAAACCCATTGTTATACGTGATGTGATCCGTTATCAACCGATTCGATTGTTTGTAAAAAAGTTCACCTTTATCAACAAACACGATAATCACGGTTAAAATTCTATTTCAAGAATAAATGATCTACTGAAAATTGTCTTTCAATAAAAAATCAAACGAGACACCACGGCTAACCATATGAAAAAGATCAGACTCCTGGTCAGTCTCTATTGTAATATGGTTTATGCTGGCTTCGTCAGTGATTAGTGTTGTAGGATTTGGTTATAACGGTCGATCGATAATTGATCAAAACATGATTTTAGGTTTGGAATGATGATGTATGTAAAGAGCGATTTGGCTTAGAGGGGCAAGATTTCGCTTTGCAAGCGGGAGTTTCGCTGTTCGAAATCAAGTTCTTGCTTTTCGAATTCGGTTATTTTCATTAAAATTGAAACCTATGATCAAATAAAGCGCGTAAACCTATGTAAAAAGTTTTTTAACATGTTTAAATCGTCTTTTTCCTATGTAAAACGTCTCTTCGAAAATTTATTTGTTGTGAATATTACACTTATGAAATAAATATTAAGTTATTAAACACGAAATAATACACTTACGACAGCGGAAAGACACCAGCTATATTGCACACAATGCTGTGTAAGAACCCATGGAAATGTAGCTTAAAATGCAATGGAAGTATGGCCTATGCTGAGTAAAAGTGACCATTCACTAAAGTAAGGCAGTGGGGAAGTGTAATTGATTACTTCAGATGAAACCTTTTTTGTATCTATATTGTGTACAAGGTTTCGTTTCATATCATTATCTAATGAATGACAGGCAATTAGTTAAGCATGAAATCGTCTTCTAATAATACGAATACAATCTTAGCAAAAGGTTGGAACACTTTATAGGCCTACTTCAAAAATTCCCCCCCCTCTCCCCCCCGGGACAATGTTGATCCGAAAATTTTGTTCTTGCCACACTAAAAGAACCAAACAGTGATTGGTGGGGATAGGGACGGGTGTATGGATAGAGAATGCTCCAAGCCTCCCAACCACCAAGTTTGACCAGTATTTTCCTATATATCTGCTTTACTCTTTTAAGATAATACGGCAAATAATCGGGGCAACAAGAGCGCTCGTGTTCCAATCACATTTTGGCTAAGATTGTAGTATCATTATTTGAAAAGAGCAAACATTAGATGTTAAGGTCCTCAGGCATGTTTATTTGCATGCTAAAACACAGGAAGATTATAGACCCATTCAAAATTTTACCAGTATATGTTTCCAGGTTTGACGTGCGTGTTATGTCATCATTTTCTTGCACATACAGCTATATCAAGGTTGTAGCCAGCACATTTTTAGTGGTGGGTGTGATTTGATGAAAATTTATAATGTTGTCAATGTTGTGCTAGTTCTGCAAGCCTCGTCATCGCATTTTTTAATTTTGGTTTTTGGGGGCTAGTGCAGTCTAATACACATAAAAGGTACACTCAGCATGACAGTAAATGACTCAACTAATGTTGTGCCTAAAATTGTCAAAATTTGCATAAAATGATTAACACTGTCCATTTTTTGCTCTTTGAGTGGTGGGCTCTAGAGAAAATTGGTGTTTAGTGGTGGGCTCTGAAGCTAAGTGGTGGGTTCTGCCGCCCACCACCGCCCACTGTAGCTACATCTCTGAGCTATATCTACCACCATAACTTTTGTTTCGGAGATCCAATAACTAAACAAAGAGTGAATCATAAATGTCTCAGTATATGACATGGTTTCAGAATTTGACTTAGGTTTAGTGCCAAGTTTGAAAAAATTCATATCTGAGCAAAATAACCAGTTATTTTTTAAGATGTTCTTTCTAGGGTAAAATTTGTCCGTAGATTATGAATTTTTACTCGAAACCCTGTACATGCACCATTTGGCACAAATATTTGATTTTGGGGCATTTTGTCCGAAATGTTGCACTTTTCGGGTGACAAAAGTTTTCACCTACCAACTTTGAATACTTACAAGTCTACAATATACATCTATATGACGCTTTATCGTTTTCTATCAAGTTAAAGGTACGTAAAACTTTATGGATTCACGTATTTGTTTTATCAATTATTTCATAAATTGACACAACCAGAACACCATTCAATTTGAACATTCCCGTGACAAACGCCCATTCAAAATTGAGGCCACTTTCACAAAAAATTTCTTGCTTTGTCCACAATCCACATCTCTGGAAAGGGTCTAGAGTGATGGTTTACCTGTCAGTGTATGCAGAATTTAATACTTTTCACATTCTACCAACCATAACTTGCTTCATTTCAAATGTTAGGCATAATTCCAAAAATACCAAATGTTTTCCTTCCCCTAACCCCCCTTGATTTTCTCCAGTGCGTGACAAAAAAAGTATATCGTTGTTCAAATCAAAATTGGACCTAACGAGAAAACTAAAAGAGCTATAGGCTTTGCAAATTTAATCGCGATTATGCCCAAAAACAAGTCCCTGACATAGTTTTTTATTGTATTAACTTTGGTTTACCTTAATCTTAAATTTGAGAATGCTTTTTTTATCATACAATTTGCGGGATCCAAATTTAACCTACCTATTACCTAAAACCTTTAAAGCTAAACCTCTTAAAAAACAAAAAAACAAAATAAAAGAAGCGGCACTTCGATACCCGTGAAAAATAAAAACGAAAGGGGACATCGTTTGAAAAGTTACTCGATTTGCCCAAGACATTCCCCACCAGAATATAGTATTAACTTTTTGTCCAAACTGCAAATAGTTGAGAATTTTTTTTTAATTTATCAAGCAAAAAGCATTCTAGAAAGCATTCTATTATATGGACTGAAACCTGGACCACAATGAACAAGGAGCTTCAAGTTTCCATTGATGGGACATATATATGCCAGGCTGCTTATGAGAGCGCAGAAAATGTGGGCTAAAATATAGAGTGACACCCAATCCATCTCCGAATTTCTCATCTGTTGCCAAACTTTGAGCTCACAACAGGTCATTCCTTCCCCTGGCTGTGTCATTTTGCCCCGCTCCAATACAAACCTTTCGCCTTCGCTGCTGGCTGAGACTACTTTTTTACTGACGCTCCCGCAAACTGAAAGGGCGTGGACCGTAAGTGCGATGCTTCTTGGGGTGCGATGTTAAAAATAAATAGTACAGTCACACAGTTTGCCTTCACTCCATTTTTCCCCCTCATTCTTCTTGCTTCCGTTTTCTTTCCTCCATCTTCTTTTTTTCTCTCTTTTCCTTTCCGTTTTCCCGGTCGATTGAGCTATACCTTTCCCATTCAGACCAGTCTGTTATGTTACGTTTTGATTACGTTGCTGGCCTATTGGCAGGCACTTGACTTTTTGGTTTAATAATTGTGTTCAGCACAGTTGGCACCAGCTTGGTAAGTTTCGTTCAGTCATTCATTTATTACCATCTAAAAGCATATACAGACAATAATCAACATGGTGTGGGAAGGCCATTAGGCCAAAGCGAAAAAGGGGCCACCCCATAAATTGTGCAAGACAAGCTACAACTGTACAAAACAAGACAAGCCAAGTGTAACAAGACCAAACAAGACAATGAAGGACAGACACCTGTTGGCACTAAATTTTGGGATGTGCAATGGCGGATCCAGGATTTTAAAATGTTTACCTCCGGGGGGCCGAAAGGCGCATCTGTCAAAATAGCTCAAAATGGGCAGACACGCAAGAATCGCAGAACCAACGGGGTTTCTGCAGAACCACAAGGGCGCGCGCAGCCCTTCCGGCCCCTCCCTTGCTCCGTGCCTGATGGTTAATATAAATACACAAAACAACAATATACCGACACGAGGGTCTGGCACTTGAATTAAAATAACTGCAATAAGAGTTACAATCATAACTTTAACAATAACAATAATATCGCAATAATATAAAATTTTTAACACTATACTAAGTTATACAGATATTTCCTCATCATACATTTAATCCCCGTTGCAAAAATTAAGTAGCATACAAGAATAGCAGATAATTAGATTATTTTTTCTTGAAAATCCTGGAAGATTGAGACATTTTAGAGTGTCAGCAATATCGCATTCCCCAAGCGACGGGTCCTTGTCTTTCTAATGTGTGCCTACAAGGTTGGTTCTAAATTTGCCGGGACGTAAGAGATTGGAAGACGCGGGTACCAGTATCTGTGGATTGATTGTTTGAATGAAGAAATTACTGCAGTCAAAGGAAGATTAATGCATTAACAAATTCTAACATAATTCAGTCAGCCATGCTAACTTATGAATGTATAGATAATTGAGGTACGTAAATTGGCAGAATATGGAGGGGTATGGGGCCAAGCCAAGGTAATTTGTACCAAAGCGTACGTCTAACATATACGCTTCAATATGAAAATTTGATATGAATTTCTCTAAATTCAAATTATTGGCCATCAGCACCAATTATACAGCATATTGGAGATAAGGAAGACTAATATGTTCTATACCAGAGAAAACAACAGCTGCAATAAGAAACAAAGTGAGGTTCCCTGGCCAGGAGTAAAATATCGTTTGAAGAATAGTTAAGGCGAATAAATTCCATCGTTTTTCGAAACGTATTTGCAATCTACGTGGTATGATGATCGCAACTTCGACTTCATCAATAAATGATCAATCGATAAAACACCAAGAAATTTAACATAGTTCTCTATGAATTTCGGAACATTCAATTTTAAGACAACCATTTTGGATGGTTCGATTACTAATCTGTTCCTGACACAATATAATAAGTCTTACTGATATTGAGAGACAACTTATTTGAATTTAAACCAAGATGAAATAATGCCAAGTCTTCTTCCGCAGTGGCCATCTAATAATCGATCAAACTACGCTCCGAACTACTATGTTCGGTGTCATCCGCATAGATAAATAAGACGAATTTTTAGTGTCATACACAATATCATTCAGATAGTTATAAATAATAAAGGACCTAAAATAGAACCTTGCGGAACTCCACATTTGATTGGTTGACTGGTCGAATTAGTATTGTTATCGAAACATTGAGCCTATTGGTGCATGTAACTCTTGAACCAATCAAAGGCAATTCCACACGAACCCCATAATGATCCCATTTAAGAGAATACTATTGGTGGTCTATCGTGTCGACAGCCTTGAGAGATCCAGAACACACACACCTAAATTCAATTGTTTTGTTATCCAACGTGTAAGCAATTTCATTATAAGCCTCCAAAAGGACATGTACGTGGAAAAATATTTACTAAACCAATGTCTATGGTGGAGTAAATTAAGTCTATGAAGAAATTATAAAGGCGCCATTATGAATATTTTTTCAAATTTTTTGGAGAATGCTGGTAAAACTGAGATCGGAAGATAATTAATTACTAAATAAGTTTTGTCCCCTGATTTAAAAATGGCTTACCCTTGCAATCTCTTCAATTTGTTTGTAAAAATACCAGTATTATATTGTAAGTTCAATAAATGAGATAGTGGAATTGAAATGGAAGGATAACGTGTTATTATACTTAATCTCAAAGAATCATATAACCAGGACTAGAGTTAGAATTTAATTTGATTACATGTACTCACCAATTATCACTAATGACGATGGGTAAAAGATCAAATGAGTTAGGTGGAGAGGAATATTACGCAGGAATTACTAAAATTACCACTAGCTGTTAGGTATTTTATCACTAAATTAGACACCAATCTGGCCACATAATCATTAAAACCTTAGCAATACATTAAATCAAAACAGTCACTATCATTAATCTTGAATGTTTTTTGGGCATATTATGGTTGTGGTGCGCTGACCCGAGAAGTTGGTTTAATAAAATATTCCGGTCTTTTTTTCAGATTAATTTGTATTCGCGCGAGTTTCTCTGTGTAGTATTGTTTCCCTTTAGCATTCCTATAAGTTGGTTAATGTATTGCGATATGTGGTAAGCCTATACTTATTTTCAGCAGTGTGCGATGGAGATATATGTCTTCCTTAAGTTTGTCTTTCCGATCGATGGATTTTAATTATAAGTGGCGAGATCCCTGGTTTACGTGGGAATTTGCTACATTATTTGTACATGTTTGAGGCGAACTGTAAGCAGGTATTCATCGATGTCACCAAGTTTCTTATGGAAAGTATTATATGCCATCTCTGTGTCATTAATAACTAGTCACAACTCCAATCAACAAGATCAACACGATTTTTAAACTGAAATGAATATATCTGATGTTTATGAACGGGTTGATACCTTGTTGGATTATTATTTTGTTGTTAATTGAAATTTATTTGTGATTTGGAAAACAGGGTAAGGTCAGTTATATCAGTGAACAAAAATGCCGGCATTGAATCTTGTGAGTGAAACATGGTAAAAATCTTATCTAACAAAGTCGCTGAATTATAAGTGATACGAGTAGGTCTGTCAATAAGGGGAGCCCTGTTAAATAAGTATAAAACTGAATATTTGAGTCGTTTATGCACTTTTCATTAAATGGATTCCAAAATTGAAATTGAAATCACCTGCAATTAAACATTTGTTTTTTTTTTATTTTTTTTTTTTTGTTCTCATCAGAAATTTTTTCCCCTCAAACACTTTGCAAGGTCTGAGATGAATAAGTTTGTGTTAGTTCTGTGCGCACGGTAAATGTTGCCGATGATGACATTTTTTGTATTAGGATTGATAAGGTTCACACAAAAACTGATCTGAGGGTGATCTGTCTGAACATCTGTGTGATTCTGGATTAAATTAAATCATCTCTCTTTTTAAAATTAAAGCGAATTTATAATGTATAAGGCGCGCCACCAACTTCTCCTCCCCTTTGGGGGGTGGTTAAGTAAATTATATTATCAAATGAATTAGTATTTGATTGTCTCTTCGCTAAACCAGCTCTCAGATAATGCAATAACAGAGAAAGTGGTGATTAAGTTGGCTCAGGATGTTTTCATGGCATCACGACATTCTTATTAAACGCGGAATTGATATGGATTATTGAAAATCATCATCATTAGAAAATTTGAAATCACAGGTAAAATCACATAATGTACGAACAATAGAATTGAGGGATTTATGAGATTTAGACCCGGGTAGAACATTAGCAAAGGACTGGCACAATATCATCATAAAGAAATGATTGAAGTTTTAAATTCACATATTTATTGGTAACTCCATGGTGTGAGCGAATATTGACGGCAAATCTAAATTCGTTGTCATCCACATATATTGGTGAGGCCAGGATGTTGGTCGGTACCCCACCTGGGGGGCAAAGAGTCATTTATACGGGTTTACCTCATACTATGACATTCACGAAAATGTATGATGGCCTTTCTGTAGGGGTAGCTAGCGAGCTAGGGGCTCGCAAAGATTATACAGGGGTAAAAATTGAAAACTGTCATTTGTGGAAATTGCATATAAAATGTTCGTATGATCACAAGGTTAAAAAAATGTATAGTTTTGTGATATCTCTGACTTACCCTAAGGAGTATAAGCTGAAACCGTTTTGTAGGTCAAAGGTTAACTTAAGCTTCTACGGGGTCAAATACTAAAAAACGCTACAATTTCGGGAAATGGGTCTCATATTGTTTATAATTTATTACAATTAAAATAAGGAAATAGTTGGACCATCTGCAATGCAAAGTTAACAAGTTACGCACCTCGTTAGTACTACCCCTATAACCCCTAGAGGGCTGGGGTTTAATTTGGGTGTAACGTGGTAACTATACATTGTACATTGTTCCAAACTTACCTATTTTACGTGTGAATACATTACAGATAATATGAGACCATTTCCACTGAAATGGAAGCGTTTTTTAGTATTGCCCCCTGTATAAGCTAAATTTAACCTTTGACCTCCAATAACGGTTTTCAGCTATAACTCCTTAAGGGTTAAGTCAGAGATAGCACAAACTATACATTTTTTAATCCTTGTGGTCATACGAACATTTGAGTATGCCATCAACAACTTGGAACAATTTCAAATTTTGCCCCCTGTATAATCTTTGCGAGCCCCAGCTCGCTTAAGCTACCCCTACGAGTGGCATCATACATTTTTGTGTATGTCATAGTATAAGGTAGCCCGTATAAATGCCTCTTTGCCCCCCAAGGTGGTACCAAAAAAATAAGGCTACTTCAGATGGTTGCTCATCCTACAATTAATGGTTGAGGGAAAATAACTCAGCAGTACATTTATTTTTTATAACAAAACCAATCATGATTGACATTGCTATCAATAAAGAAAACATCTGGTTTAGATAGTACTGTTCAAATTTGAAAATACACTTTTTTCTGATGATTCCGAATTACTTTTGTTTACATTTATTACAATTAAACATTTTAGGCCAACAAAACATTTAAGAAAATATAAACAAAAATGAAATTAGAAGAGGTAGTTTTTAGTAAGTTCCGAAACCGAGGATAAAGTGCATCGAGAAGAAGGCTAGCAAAATTCCGTCAGTAATGATTAAATAACTACGAAATAAAATATATTGCATATGCATACGCACACACACACCACACACCACACAACACACACACACCTCACACACACCACACCAACACACCACACACGCATAAATGATATGGAATGGAAAAGAATGAAAAAAAATAATAATAATGATTAATAATAATAATGATAATAATAATAAAATTTTATCTTTAATAATTTTGCAGTAAAAATGACATGGTTTGGAAGGAAATCATGGTCCCATAGACGGGGTAGTAGAATAAAGGGCAAAAAATGTGCCAAATCCAGAATCATGTGTACAGTGGACCATAACTCCTTTCGCACCGAACTAAGGAAATATTTAATGTGAATTTTTCATAAATATAACCAAACTAAATTAGAACAAAGAAAAGAAAAGCATCAGACTAAGTAAAAATTAATGTTGAATTAATACAAAATGACCAACTCTAAATTTGAACCAAGAAAAACAACCATATGGGTTCGTATCAGCGGTGCCATGTTTCAGTCAAATTTTGGATTCAAACCATCAAACTACTGGTGAATGAAAAAGTTGAGAAGCAGAAGTTGACAGTAAATCAGGAAAAATAATGCAAGCATGGCATCATGACTGGTAATACAATAATATATGCAATATAGGCATACTCTAATGTATATAATCAGTTGCACAGGTAGTTAGTAGTTCACCGTAATTGCAACCATGTACACATCTGGGGAGTATACGAAATTTAATGGATTAACAGCCACTGCACCCTGTACGGTAAATGGCACATACGTACGAACGTGGGATGTGAATTAAGATATGATACTACCCAGGCCCAGGTGTGTCAATGGTTGCCAAACAAAATGGTTAATCACATTCAAAGACGAAGAAATTCAAGTCATAGTTCAGTACAACAAACCTGTTACATAATGGACCCACCGTATCGAATGTAGATGGTGAAATAGGTCATGATAAACCCCAGGTAATAAAGCTAATCACCTACCAAGAACCACACATTCAAGGCTTGTAAGTGACACCAATGTGGTTGTTACTGTATGTATACTACTTTATCTGTAAAGTTCAGTTAAGCATTAAAGGTCATGGGCCTATCGCTAATGGCCTCGTCCCCAGAAGCCCAGATTTTACCGGAAGTGTCAACATTTGGTATCCAGTGGAGAAGCACTATTTTTCCTCATTTACCCGTGAAATCTTAGGGCCAAAGATTTTGTTTGGGAATAATGAGCGAAAATGTACCCCAATTTGTGCGACCAATATTAATTTACACATTACTCTATGGGGCTGTACGAATCACGTTTTCCTTTCTGCTCTCACATGAAAAACGCATTGAAATCAATCCGGCGTGAAACTTGACAGGTGGGGTTTTTTGGGGTGAAGGCCAATCTATCAAGACTAAAACTTCATATCCTTAAATCGGGCCTCCCCCTAAAAATAGTAAATTGTTCAAATTATTTACAAATACAAATACTGACTGCAAACAATATACCAAAGAGGCAGAATGGTGTCCATTTGAAGATGCCATTACCAAATATGTTTCTCCCAAAGGGGTTGGGATTTTTTGCTAGCTTGTAATTGGGTGTTCAGGTACCGATACTTTTATAAAATAACAATATTAGAATGTTTACACAACATTATACCTCTGCCCCCTACCGTTAAAAATGGACACTTTTAATCAATAAACAGTCATTCAATGCATTTTGGCAGTCATTTTTAGTAAGCACCCTCTAGTGCCTTGTTTCTGTGAGTGATCTTAATCTTAAGTGAACTTAAGTACCTTAAGGGCCAATGAAAGCAATGTATTGTTCCGCGTACTTGTTGCAAATCATAATGAGGCAACTATTTCATTTTTTCAGTATTTATTCGTATTTTGAAGAACAACCACTTACCAACCTTTGCATGCTCCTACTAGCTACCTATTGTGTCAAATCACCACCCTACATAGAAATAGTTTTGCAACTGTTCTTTTGGTTTGAAAATAAAATCTACTAAAAGCACTTCCCAAGAGGCTGAATCACACGAAGAAACTTGATATTTTTCTTAAATACAACTAGAGCATCAATGATGCTGTGGCTTACTAGGGTTTCTGTATTTTTAATCCATAGTCTAACGGTCTCGTCCGGGCGATTCCATCTGGACCTCCGTATTTCTACAATCACTCAGCCACCGGGGACTGCCATGCATAACCGATTCAACCTGACTGCGCCGCATATTGCCTACCAACAG
>JAMKCH010048812.1:0-10609 GCA_023653785.1 Ophioderma brevispina
GACGATACGAGAACATGCTCTCTCCAACTGCAATAAATAACGCCGTTTTCAGACCATTGCTAGAGATAAAATGCGACCAACGAGAATTTACTGCTTTTCTACTTCAGATTGAATGGCGTTATTAGCAATTATATGGTTCCAGCGACTGATATTTCCATGACATAATCGCCATCATGCAGCATCATCACCTTTCATAATACAGGTTAGTTACAAACTCACTCCCATACTACCATGGCCACGGAACTCGATTACATAACATCGATCGATTCAACTACTGATGTACGATATTGACAATTGCTGCAATGCCTGTCCGTAGGCTTATACCTACTCATGCTGCTTAATTCTACAAGGTATGTCTAAAAACTGACAAACTTAGCACCAAAGTTTTAAACTACTCAGCTCCCCAGATAAGGATATCATGGCGACGGAAAAGTCTTCGGCTGATCTGCTTCAGTCCGTAATTTCTCATCTTCTAACTAGTGATGACTTTTATCACTCGTAAAACGCCATATTGATGAAGCTCTTGACAAGATAAACCATCAAGTTCAGCAAATGAATCCGAAATTCATGACTTAACGTCACGTTTGACGCAAGTTCAAAGGACATCAACTCAATGAAAGAAGAGACGATGTGCTCACTGGAGTAATAAAACAGGACATCTCAGAAAATTAACATCTCGAGCAATTTTTTTAAAAAATAAAAAAACTCCTCGTAACAGTATCCGCATCTTTGGAATTGCTGCTGAAAAAGAGGGGAGGAGAAAAATACAATGAACATTGTCACAAATCTTGCTTCTGATAAACTTGGTATAGAGTTGTCTAACGATGACATAGATAGATCGCATCGCGTCGGTATAGCTGAAAATGAAACCACTGGGGATAATAGTGAAATTCACACGACATGATGTGAAGACCAAAGTTCTTAGAGCCCGTCGCAAACTGAAGGGCTCGGGTGTTGTCATTCGGGAGGACCTCACCGTTATCAACCAGGATCTTCTCAAGCTGTGCTAATCCAAGAAGTGTCTCCAATGCTTGGTCTTGGGACGGTAGGATCTTCGCCACAAAGGATCCTCCCTAGGGTCTCAAATAAGAAATGAACTGATATTGCCAAGTTATAAATTTTCCCATCACTTAACTGTACTTCATTATGCATGCAATTGTGCTGCCCTAAACATTTTCATACCTCTTTGCCTATAAACACTAACTTTTTCAAATTACTCTAATGCAAATGGTGCCCCCATTTCCGACGATTGTTTTCTGTATGTATTTTTTCAATATTTACTTTATCTACCGTATCTGATTTCTCAATTGCACCCATGTTAGAATTTGAAAATAAATGCCAAGTTTAAAGGTACTTGGGAATACTTTTTTTCTTACCCCACATGAAGTATGAATTTCACTTTCCACCGCAACATCATTTGTTTTAATATGATGTGATATGACACTGTTTTGCAATTCACCTTTGCCATGGTATAGTATTACGGAATTATGTCATAATGCAACTCCTGTTGAATCTCACATTTATGCTCTCTGTATAGCAAAAAATATTGTTATTCATTCTTCAAATGTTTATATGGATACAGTATTATGGTACTATAGTAGTCATAATCGCATGCCATGTGTTTCCTTCTTCCCTGCTCATTGTCTATTCCTTAATTCTTTTTTCTATGCTACTGAAATAGTTATCAATCTATATCATCAAATTGTTACATGTACTATAAGATGTTACCTTTGCAGTCATGTTAACTTCCATGTTTTTCTTCTTCTTGCTCATAATCATTCCTTCATCTTTTTCTAGCGTTTTATATCATTCTCTGTCTTTTTATTTATATGTCATATCTGAGTATCTGTATTTCATATGGGTATTTATCAACATATTATGCAATCAAAATGTTTACATGGAATATTAATATTGGTATGTTTGACAGTCATGTTTACTTGCCATGTGTTTCCTCCTTCATTGCTCACATCTACTCCTTTATCTTTTTCTCGCTATTTATATATTCTCTGTATTTTCATTGTCAGATCTGAGTTCTGTAGCTCATATGGGTATTTTCACATATTGATTCCACATAAATGTTTGCATGGAATATTAATATGGTATTTTTGACCAGTCATGTTTACCTGTCATGTGTTTTCTTTCTTCCTTGCTCATTATCTATTCGTTATCTTTTTCTAGCTATTTATATATTTCTGTATTTTCATTATTGACATAATCTGAAGGTATCTGTATTTCATATGGGTATTTATCAACATTTTTGCAATCAAATTTTCCAATGGAAATTTTAATTGGTTTTTTTTGACAGGCCTGTTTACTTGCCATGTGGTTTCCTCTTCATTTCTCATCATCTTTTTTATCTTTTTCTAGCTATTTATATATTCCTCTTTATTTTTAGGTCATATCTGAAGTATCTGTATCTCATTTGGGTCTTTATCAACATATTATGGCATCAAAATGTTTACATGGAATATTCATATGTTATTTTTGGACAGTGTCATGTTTACATGTCATGTTTTTCCTTCGCATTGCTCATCATCTACTCCTTTAACCTTTTTCTAAGCTATTTATATAATATTCCTCTGTATTTTTGTTTCCCCAAAAAAAAAAAATTAATTGTCCATCTCTGACGTATCTGTATTTCATAATGGGTATTTATCAACATATTATACAATCAAAATATTTACTTGAATATAATAATATGTATTTTTGGACATCATGTTTTACTTGCCATGTGGTTTCCTTTCTTCGTTGCTCATCAGCTACTCCTTTAATCTTTTCATCTATTTAATATATTTCTCTATTTTTCATTATTTGGCCATATCTGAAGTATCTGGATCTCATATGGTATTTATCAACATATTATGCAAACCAAAAGTTTTACATGGTATATTAAGTGATAATTTTGTCAGTCATGTTCAAATGTCATGTTTTCCTTCTTTCCCCCTTGCTCATCATCTATTTCTTTATCCTTCTCTAAAGCTATTTATATATTCCTCTGATTTTCATTATTGTCATATATAAAGAATTGTTATCTCATATTCGTAATTTCCCACATAATTAATGCTATGAAAATGTTTACTGGTATATTAACATGGTTTTGGTCATTTCCCATGTACGTGTTCCTCCCCTTCTTCCCCTTGGCTCATCATCTACTCCTTTAATCTTCTTCTATCGATATATATGTTTTTTTCCTCTGCATGGCCTCATTAATCATATCTGATAACATTCGCATTTCAATATGTATATTGGTCAATATTTGCCATCTAAATGTCTTATGGTATTTATGATGGTATTTTTTTCAGTCATTTGTTCACATGCCATGTGTTTCGCTTCTTCCTTGCTCATCATCTATTCCTTTATTCTTTTTCTAGCATTTATAATATATCCTCTGTATTTTCATTATTATAGATATCTGTAGTAATTTGTACCTCATATGCTTATTTAACAGCATATTCAGCTATCAAAATGTTTGCATGGTATTTTTATGGTATTTTTGGGGCAGTCTGTTCACAATGTCATGTGTTTCCTTCTTCCTTGGCTCTCATCTATTCCTTTAATCTTTTTGCTAGCTATTTTATATATTCCTCTGTATTTTCCATTATTATAATACTGTAGTAATTTGTACCTCATATGCAATTTAAAACAGCATATTAATCTATCAAAATGTTTGCATGGTATATTGAATATGGTTTTTTGGCAGTCATGTTCACTTGTCATGTTTTTTCCTGTGTTTTCCCTCCCCTGCTTCATCATCACTTCTTTATTTTTTTTCTACTCGATATATATATATTCCTCGGAATGTCTTTATTGTCATATCTGATGAAATTTTTAAATTTATCTGTATATTTGTTATATATGCGACTATTGTAGAACTTGCAACTTGATGAATTAATTTCAGATTTTTTTTATTTTTTTTATTTTTTTTATTTTTTTTATTTTTTTTATTTTTTTTATTTTTTTTATTTTTTTTATTTTTTGTATTTTTTGTCATTTCCCGAGGATTGCACTGTTTTGTCCTACGACCAAATTGCGCTGTATTTTTTTTCGCTATTCTGCATTACATGTTATGATGTATTTGTTCATTTTTTAGATATATATTATTTTATGCTTTGGAATATATCCTACTGATGTGGTAAGATTTCAGTAATTCAATCTAATTTGGGTTTCACTTGCTCAAATGTTAATTACAATCTGCATACAAACACACTCACACACACAACACACGTTCTTCTTCACATATACACCACACACGCACACACACTCTCACACATTTTTTTTTTAATTTAAACTTAAATACTTATTTTTTTTTTAAGTATAATGTTTTATTATATACTCTGACCTTTATTGTACACTGGCAATATTGTTAGTGTTTTTAACGTTGTTGCAATTTGGATAACTGTCATCCATTTTTTGTCTCAATACGGTAATATACTCAGATAGATCTTATTAATGCCAACCTCCATACTCCATAATGATTTAATACTGTATGGCATAGTCTGCTCCAACTTCGCAATACGTCCATACACACCCATACAACACACACACACAACCCACACCAACCACCACACATATTCAAACATACACAAGTAAATATAGACACACACACATTCACACGCCTTACTACCAATGATATTCTTTCACAGGAATGCTATAATCTGCTATATTGTATGGTGCAACTATCATTATGTCCTTATCTTATACTCACTCACAAAAACAAATCCCACAATGCACACACACACACACGCACACCCTCTTTCCCACATTAAACCCTACTAACTACAGCAGGTAGATTAAAATCATTTTTTGATTTAATGCATCTAATATTATGTTCTATATTATACAACGCCATGATGTTACTTTGTACCATATTATTGGTAAAAGTTGTATAAAATATTTCTAAATACCTGGTGGTACCTGTTAAGTTTTGTTAATAATTTTCCACACCTTTGTATTTGGTATTTTTTCCAAAAGCATCAATAGTTAACTGACTTTATTGCGTACATTTTCCTTATAAAATTGTGTTTGATATATTAGTATAAGGTTATTTGTAGTTTAATATTGTATTTGTTGTATTTGTACCTTAGTCTTAGTGTTCTTCATGTCTGACTCCTTTCCTAGGTCCTTTCCAACCTTCAAGCCTTTTTCTTTTGACAGCTCATCTCTTCCCGTCTGATGATCCCTCTGACACCACTGCCGTCACTATACGAAGACAGCTCCTGTCGCATACTCCAACACACCATTTACAAAAAACTAACAACACCCTCGCCTAAATTAACACTTGGTAATTTATCTCTCTTCATTTAACAACCAGCAGCTCAATAACACCCATGATTTTGGAACTACTGGCCTCCTTGCAACACACTTTGAAATATTCGACTATGGTTTCTCTCCGAGCTTTGTTTTTTTTTTTTTACTGTAGAAGCACGCAATTTATTGACATGGCAGATATTCAGTTGAGAATTGTATTCGTCAAGGTCGTCGGGGAGTAGGTGGTATCTCTTTTCATTCACCTGATTTAAATTATCGCTGCATGCCAACCCGACCGTTAACTGTACTGACTGCGATTCTCTTTTTTATCGAAGTCCTCTCTTAATTCCACATCAAACTATAATTGGCTTGTTTATGAAACCTGAGTATGTTTATCCCATAATGACTTTACTTACTACAGCTAGGTAACAACACTCTTAACATTATTTTCCGCAAATAAACCTTTCTATATTTGGGTTGATTCAATTTAAATCTTCTATCTCACGAATCCGATTCCAAAGTTGTCAGCGATTTCATCAATATCTTTTATTCCCATGATTTTATCCCCTGCACGATCGCCCCATCCGCCCCAACCCTAATTAAGACTAACATTCATGGCCACACAAGTTGTCTCCGCTTATTGACAATTTTTACGAATGGATATCGTTTCAAGCTACAACTCTGGTGTCCTTGTTACTGATTTATCCGAACCATTTCCCTGTATTTCTCACTCACACCTTTAGAAAGGCCTGAATAACACTACCACCACTTCACATACCTCAAAGTCGCGGCAATTTAAATCCAATAATATAAGCTTAACGAATGCACTTTCTCTAATAGATTGGCAACATATTATAAATTCGACAGACCCGGATATGGCCTATAATTCTTGAAATCTCAAGTTTACAGACCTCATGTACACATCCACTGTCCATTAACCTAAACTAATTCAAAAGCTAATTCACCTAACAGCCATGGTTTACCAAATGTCAATTAAATCACTTCAAACTAAAGATAAACTTTATAAATTTATTATATCTCAAAAAAACCGACTTTCGAAAACAAATCAAATCTACTACTTCCCGTAATCTCTTATTCCTCTTTTTCCGTTTTCGCTGCGTAAAAAGTCCTGACACACAATATATTGAAACTAATAAACACACTAAACAACTGTGGCATACACGAAATCATTGTTAGGTGTCGTGCAATAGGGAAAACAAGCTAAACCGATTTTTTCCTTAAGCCGATGGCACAAGAGCGTCAACACCGACGAGGAAATAGCCGAGAACTACAATAATTTTTTTGCTAATATCCGGTTAAAGGTCCTTGCGGAAAAAATAATCTGAACCATCCGAAAGATTTCAAGCCTCCTCTATCATCTTATAATAATCCCCAATAGTTTTTTGCCCCCCTTTTTTTAAAACCCCAACAACCGCTAAGAACTAATCGGCGAACATCTAATTTGAAGAACATTACAGCAGTGGTCTGATGACATGCAGCAACCATTTACTTAAACCTCATCACTCCTATCAGTGAAGTCATCGCCCATATATTTATCTTGCCTTTCAACAGGGATAACTGTGTCCATCTCGACTTAAAGTGAGCTAATGGTTATCCCACATAAGGGTTAAGTTTAAACACTGGCCTAATACGCAACGACTCACCCACTACCGGCCTATCTCAGTCTACCCTCTATATCCAAGCTACTTGAAAAATTGTGTCTATGCTTCCGAATTTTTTAATTTTATTGAATAGCAGCATTCTAACCGAAAGCACCAAAGCGATTTGGAAGTTAGAGGCCTAAACAGTCCCGTATAATGGCAATTTAATGAACTTTATTGTTTAATACCTGTAACTGTAGACAAGAAGCTGACACACGGTTGGTAAATCTTTCTTGATTTAATTAAGGGCCTTTGAGACCATAACTCATAAACATTCTTTTGCCTAAAGCTTAACACCTAGGTTTATCATGGCCTTGCTAACAATGGATCAGAGTTATCTTTCTGGTAGAATTCACGTGCCTCTTCACAATACGTTTGTAAGTTCGGTTTTCCCATTCGTGTGGAGTTCCGCAGGCAGGGGCTCGATCCAGACCATTGCTCTTTTTAATTATACATTAATGACCTCCACTCTGCTAAAAATTCCCAACTTTATTTGTAATTTGCCGATGATACTAATATTCTCTTTCAACTCATGACCTAAAACGTTAGAAATCTATTTATGATGAACTTAACACGATTTCCAATTGGTTTAATTAAATAATTGTCTCTGAATATTAACAAACCAATACATGATATTTAAAAATAAACATACAATAAACTAATATTAAACATCGATTTAAAATTGATAATAATACATCGATGCCAGCAGGTTGAGACAACTTAATTCCTAGGTCTATTAATTGACAATAATTTATCTTGGCGTTCTCACCCTCTACAATGTCTCCTAAAATTGTCTCCAAATACAATGGCTTATCCTCAAAGTCCCCTGCCCATTTCTTCCTCCAAGAATTCACTCAGAACACTCTATAATTCTCTCTCGTCCTCTTATTTGTCGTATGCTGCTATGATTTGGTGTGATCCTAACAACACTAATCTCAATTCTTAACTTCCTTCTCCTTCAAAAGATAATTATACGGACTTGTACCAATTCCTCTGTGGCTTGATCAACACAGATCCTTTGTTCTTTTCCGTGTCAACTCTGAAAATACACTATTTTACAAGCTTCAGTTGCCAACCTTCATGACAGTCCATCATGGCTCTCCTGACGTCTTCTGCATGAAGATTTTTAACGAGGTCCCATTCTCCTGCAGTATGACACTAGCATATAGGGATGAATCCTTCATCACTGCAACGAATTCCGTCCTTGCCAGCAACACTTCTAGATCCCAATGACCCTTACTCTGGAATCTCTTCTTTCCGAGGACTCTAATCTTCTCCATCTCTCTCTTCCTTCAAATCGAGAATGAAGAGGTATCATCAGTACTACAATTCTGCTGAACTCATAACTCCCCACTCCACCACCTTTTTTCTTGATTTTTGTTCGTCCTCTTTTATATTTCCTGTTCTCGGTGTTCATAAATGCCCTCCTTTAATCTGTTTTTCCCTTCCTCACTTCTCCTCCTTCAGTCCTTTCGTCCTTATTCCTTGATTCGCGTTTCCCTTTTTCCTTCCCTCTTTTCTTTCCTTCCCCTCCGTCCTTTCTCCCACTATTATTCCTTCCTTACCTAGTCTCCTCTCTGTCCTTCCTCTGTTCTTTGCTTCCTTTCCTTTCCCCTTCTTTACTTCCTTCCTCCTTTTTCCTCCTTATTTGGACATGATTGGTTTGTTCTGTCTTGTTTTATCTTGTCCCTTAATGTTATAATCTGTGTTATCATTTTTTTGTATATATTATAAATTGTAGAACTTAAGAAGAGTCACTGCGCCTTCACGCCCTGCGTTTAGTCCGTGACCTCGATCTTCATATTCCTCAGCTTCACTTTCAATTTACCATTATGCTTTTTCTTGCTAAAATTTTGCTTTGTTTTTGTCTATTACTTTTTCATAAGAATTGTTATTTTCTCTCTCACTTTAATATTAAAATACATTTTTAATCTTGCTTTGGCTTGCTTATTGATATTGTTGAATGCTGTGATGTTGAAGTTTCAAATAACTTTGATTGATTGATTGATTGAAGGTGCTTTCTGTTTACATTACCCGGGATTATGCCGGGTCAATTGGTATGAGAATTATTTGTTGTTATAGCCTCAGTGAGCACCTACTCCCGTCTTGTAAGGAGCACTTCATAACAGCTTTAGCAAGGATTGCCATCACGTGTCTCACCAATGACGGTAACTTTTTGTTAGGATAATTTATTTGGTTTGTTATAAACCTGATTGAGCACCTACTCCCCGGCGTGTAATGAGCACAAAGAACTCAGATCACGGGATGAAATTGAGAGTTGTTATACTATTGTTGTTCATACCCGAGTGGGAGTGAGTACCCCCGGAGTTGAATGCAGGGGGTAAAGCATTTTCAAGAAGAAAGGAAGCGCTTAATCCAATCCGGCCTTTAAAATTCTCGGAGTTCGAAAAAATGATGTACAGAGGGATGCACGACGGGGAGTAGGTGCTCACTCAGGCTTATAAACAAAAAAATATTATCCTAACAAAAAGTGACGTCATGGGTCGGGTACCGTGTAGTGAGAGGGCAATTAAAGCAATGGAAAGTGGCTATAGGTTACACCTATATACAAGGATGGTGATAGAGTGATGTGAGTAACTACAGACCTATATCTGTTCTACCTTTATTTCTAGATATTAGAACGCGCAGTTCCATGACAACTTAATAATTATCTCACCAGAAATCAACATTCTACATCCATGTGCAGTCAGGTTGTTTGTTTTAGGAGTATGTAATACATAGTACAACACTACATACTTGATGGTAAACTGATACCATCTTACAATTAAAATATAAATGATGGTAAAGTAACAGGTGCTATTATTATCTAGATCTTAAAAAAAGGCAGTTTGATTGTTAGTCATGCATGAAATCCGTCTTAAAAAAACTTAATTCTAGGCATAATGGCAACAACTCAATGGTTTGAATCATCTAAAAAATAGGTCTCCAAGCTTGTTTAAAATAAACTTTCCGCTTTCGGATTTTTAAGGACAAATATTGGTATCCCCCAGGGAATCTATCTAGGCCCCTTTGGTTTAGAAATTTTTTAACCTCATTGCCTGATGCAGTTAAATGTAAAGTTCATGTATTGCTGACGACACAAATCTGTTGACAAGCTCATTCAGACCCACTAACTTTAGAAACTGACTTTAAAAAAGAAACTTAGACATAGTTGCAAATTGGTTAAGGCACTATCACTAACTTAAATTTACGGAACAAAGCTTATGATGTTGGAACAGAGCGCCAAAGCACGAACTAAATTTAAAAACTTTCCCTTAACATATGATAAACTAATAGTGAGCTTGGTCTTGCAAGAAATTTAATATTTTAGGATTGGTATTTGATTCCCATCTGTCATGGAGAGAGCATGTTAATTATATGTCATCAATATTTCAAAACGTATAGGAGTAAATTAGTAGAGTTAGTAAATATTTTCTTCCTTTTCATACAGTTAAGTTATTAGCAAAAAGCCATGGTTTTTCCACATTTTGACTATTGTAGTCCTGGATGGTCGAATTTTAACTGATCATCACCAGAATCACTTCAAATACTGCCCCATAAATAAAACTGACTCGTGATATTCCTCACTGCAGACATCAGGACTCCAATAGACAAAATGATGGAAGACCTCAAATTGGGGATAATATAATTTAAACTTGAATATAGATGGATTCAGCATATTCTTAAAGTACTTTTAATGT